>ONZH01028545.1:0-239434 GCA_900303285.1 Rhinella marina
ACTATGGAAACCCCTTTCCTCTAACTAAGCCACATGGCCAATGGCTGGGGAACCCCTAATGATCTGAGGAGACCCTCAGCAAGTTGTGACCCTGGAAGGTAGGTAACCTGTCTCCACTACGACATAGAGCTTAAGTACACATCACATTGCTACTTTGCTGTTTTAGAACCATTGAAGTCTATAGCTCTATTTACATGGCTGCTTTTTTAATGGCCCGCGAATAACTTCTGTCAAAAAATAGTACATAGGTGGGTGGGGGTGTGGGGGGGGGTTAATTGCCATTTTTCAGAAAGGCATCTGTGAAAAAATGGGTTTTGAGTTTTGCTTTTTTTTTTTAGGTATTCACGGTCATGTGAATGTAGCCCAAGAATCTCTGTATAACAACACATACTACAGAACATAACTGTCTGTAGAGGATACATAGGAAGGAGATACAAAGTATCAAGTGATAGTATCCCTTCTCACCTGCCCTCCTTGAACACAAGAGCTTACACTTCCCATTCTATAGACTGATTCTCTGTTCTTCTGCTATCACCCCCATATATCTCAACTGTCATCTGTACAGGGAGCCTGCGCTTCACGATCTGTACATTTATTCCTTGTTTCATATGTACCACCATTACTGCCCTGCCATATCTAATTCAGCCATCTTTTGGGCAGCTTGGATAGTTGCAACAATGATTCAAAGCCTTCCTTTGTCTGTTACTAATATTACACAAGACACCCCCCCCCACACCCCACACACACACACACACACACACACAGCGTGCACTTCACACTTTTGAACAACCATGTATCACCCCTTCTTAGTTACCCCCTCCCCCATCATACATTGTCATCTGCCCCTGCACACAGGACTTGGACGTCACTATCTTGTAATAATGTATCAAACACTTCCTTGCTGTTACCCCCAAAAAAATTTCTAGAAGCCCCTCACCCTTCCTTATTCCATCCTGACCTGGCACAGACTGCACTTCACACTCTTGGTACAAAGTATTACAATATCTGTCTAATGCAATAATGATGCCAGTCCCGCTAAACCCCTCGTTAGACCACACATTTCTATGCCAGTCATTACACCCCCATTATTACGTGCCCTATTGCACCTCAGGTACTCACCACCAGGAGTTGGCCCCCACCAGGGGCAGGAGGGCAGTGACCAGCAGCAAAACCAGCGGTGAGCTCCCCCTCATGCTGCCCCCAGGACAGCAGCGCTCCGCGTATCTCCAGCAGCTCAGGGGTCCCTGTGTGAGAAGGAGACTGGTGAGTCTGATGAGTGAGAGTCCTGCCAAAGCCAGTCAAGGAGGGGGCTGTCTCTCTGCCTCCCCCTAGCGCCCAACCCGCGGTACTGCACTACACCCCCTCCTGCCGCTCCGCTCTCATTAACATTTTATTACCTGGGGAAGTAACTCAACTGTGTTCTGGGACCACTGACCCTGCAGAGTGCAAACACAGGGGAGACAGTCACATACAGAGAGACTGCTACATACGGAGGGAGACAGTCCCAGGCCAGATAGACTGCTACATACAGGGGGAAACAGTCCCAGGCTAGAGAGACTGCCACATACAGAGAGAGACAGGCCAGAGAGACTGCTACATACAGAGCCAGACATTCACAGGCCAGGGGACTGCTACATACAGGGGGGAGACAGTCACAGGCCAGAGAGATTGCTAGACACCCTTAAAAGTGCAAACACGGGGAAACAGTCATAGTTCAGAGAGACAGCAACTTCTTAAGGGAGACAGCAGACCTCCCTCTGTCCCCCTTTTTGATCTGAGGTATAGATTTGCATCATTACATTGACAATATTGACCCAGAAAGTGTTACTCTGGTTCCTATCTGTATATTAGTAGTGCAGTTGGGATTTTAGAAATTTCTATATTTAGATTTTTTGCGCTACTTCGCAAGAGAAAACTATTGAAGTGTATAGATATGCAGGAAAATGGAGCTTTCACACTCTTTCCCTCTTTGACCATCCAAAATGTTGGGAGGTACCGGAGACAGTCACAGCCCAGAGAGACTGCTACATACAGAGGGAGACAGTCATAGGCAAGAGATATTGGTACATACAGGGTGAGACAATCACAGGCCAGAGAGACTGCTACATACACTGCAGGATGCAAACACAGGCGGAGAAAGGCCCAGACCAGAGAGACTGCTACATACAAGGTTGGATACTCACAGGCCAAAGAGACTGCTACATACACTGCAGGATGCAAACACAGGCGGAGAAAGGCCCAGACCAGAGAGACTGCTACATACAAGGTTAGACACTCACAGGCTAAAGAGACTGCTACATACAGGGTGAGACAGTCACAGGCCAGAGAGACTGCTACATACAGTGAGACAGCCACAGACCAGAGAGACAGCTACACACAGAGGGAGACAGTCACAGGCCAGAGAGACTGTTACATATAGAGGGACATAGTGACAAGCCAGAGAGACTGCTATATACAGGGTGAGACAGTCACAGGCCAGAAAAGTCAGGGACAGAGTCTGCAATATATAGGGATATATAGAAACTGCCACTGGTGAGACAGCCAAACACCAGAGAGAGGCAAATAGACTGCCATATACAGGGATAACAACTACATGAGCAGAAAGACAAGCAGGAGACAGACAGCCAGACACCAGAGACATAGGATCACATACAGAGAAGACACCTGAGAGACACAGCCACCTACAAGATTAGACAGTTGTGGAGCAGTTGTGAGACTAGTACAGTTATTAGTAGATGACAGCCAATGAAACACAGGATAACTAGGCCCTATATGTGACAGTCTCTCTGGCATGTTGGGAGGGCTATCACTGGAGTAGACCATCTGAGAGGAGACAGGCACAGACTAGGGAGGACAGAGACAGTCTGAAGACTAGAGAGATACTAGAAAAGTGATGGACTTGAGAAGAACGGAAAATCGGAGAAAGACTGAGACCATTATACTCAAAGGACTGCAGAAGCAGACAGTCTCCGTAATGTTAGAGACAGGGGCTTATTTCTTACAACCAGTATGGCGCCATTACAGTCTACAGCCTACTTCCCCATGGTTCTCTAGCACAACAGAACAAGCAGCCATACTCCGTCTGTACACATGGCACTTCTGCACCAACTAGTGATTGCCCTGCTCTTCCATATGCTCCAGGGAGGGCCCCCAAGTGTTGGTCCAGAGTGCTACTGCACCCCCTAGATCTATGCAGCTTCTGAATATTCCTGAGAAGTTTACGCTGGCTTTATGTCAATGCCTTTTTAGGAGATGGGTCTCCACTGTTCTCTCTCTGCCCCCTTTACCCAGGATATCCCTTTCCTTTGTTCTTCAGAGGATCATCCCTGAACACTGCATCTGAAGGCTGTCGCCGCATACTGAGAGTTGTAGTTTTTCAACAGCTAGACAGTCACAGCTTTTAGGCCACTAGCATAACATTATGCGTGAATGGCCATGAGGCTTGCAGACCGGTGCACTTGACTACATTGGGCACCAATGTAGAACTTGGCACAGTAATGGTCACCCAGGGGACACAGTGAGTGTACAGGAAGGTGAGAAAAATCCGTGATGTGATATAACGCAGCTGCTTGTCGCTCTGGGTTTTGTACCGATCCAACTCTAGGATTCCTGACGGCCGATGATGTCATAGGATGAAATGGCATCCAGACCCACAGATAAGGCCTCATGTCTGCACCCGTCGCTGTTCCCCATTTATCTAACCAGCACCACGAAATACATAAACACAATCACAGGAAAGTCTTGGATTCATCACAGCAAAGAAAGTCATACTTGGCATGTGTCAAATTTCCCCAGCATGCCGATCTCCCCAAAGTGTGAGCCCCCTTCCCCAGCTCGCCTGTGAGTGTATACATCAGATCATACTCATTACTGTCCAGGATAAATACACATAGTCTGCAGCTGTACATGGAAGTATAGACTTAACCCTCTGCCTCCCTGGAGAACCCAATATTGCTTCTATAAAAATTAATTTCTGATAAAGTCTGATAATTTGGCACCTAACTGTAATAATCAGGAATTTACCTACACCATAAACAGGACTTTCTGTTGACTCAAGGAATTGTACACTAATAAATGGTTGACTGGTCCTTCCTTGAGAATAGTGCATCAGATTCTAAATGACAAATCGCTACGTGGTGCCAAAAGGGTTTGTATGGTCTACATGGCCCTTTCATTCTAGAAATCAGTGGTGGTGTGAGCCCACCAAGATATCACCAAGGTCACCTCTCCACCTTTATCCATGACCAGAAGATGATCTGAATTTTGGCCAGGCTAAACTGCTGCCAGCACTAAGTAGGGGCTGAAGAGAACAGAACAAACATACAGTTTGTGGAGTTATTATGAGTAGTGAGAGAATATGAACTTTTATTCTGCCAGGTTCTGCTTCTCCAAATGCTCAGGAGGCGGTGCTTCACTCTGAAGTGCTGTTTGCATTGAGCTTCTTCGGAGCCCCTCTCTTCTGCTCTAGTGACAGTTGTAGTGGTCTCCTGGTTGGATGCTACAGCTGCATAGTTGCCAACTATCCCGAATTTGCCAGGACTGTCTCAAATATTCAGAGACATATAAGTTGGCTTTTCTGGGCAGGGCTTAGATGCCCCGATTTTAACAAGTAGAACATTGGTAAGTAATGCAGCTGTCACTCAGAGCAGAGGGAGGGAATTTTAACAATTCACTTTTGGTCAGTTCGCATATTTAAAAATGAAAAGGCTATAGTTTTGTTTTTGGCAGTTTTCCCAAAATAAGGCTTCATTCACACATCCGTATGTGTGCACATCCTGGAAAACGGTCAGTTTTTTGCGGATCCGTTGTTCAGCAAAAAACTCAGTTTTTCCAGGACATCCGTTCCGTCTTTCCGTAAAAAACAGAAAGGATGTATCCATATGTCAAGGATGAATAACATCTTTTTTTTCACCCCTCCTGGAACGGAATCCGCAAATACGGATGACATGCGGATGCCTTTCCGCATGTCTTCCGCATTTTTTGCGGATCCATAGACTTTCATTGTGCTATGGACCGCAATTCGGGAGAAAAGTAGGACAGGAGGATTTCTGTTTGCGGATCCGCAAAACGGAACGGAACAGATTAACGGATGTGGACAACATATGGTGCAATGTCCGCAGATTATCAGGACCCATTGAAATGAATGGATCCGCAAAATATCCGCAAAAACCGTCCGCAATTGCGGAACGGATGCGGATAGATTGCGGATGTTTTAAACGGACGTGTGAATGGGGCCTAAAGCTAACAAAAAAAACATTAATAAAAAGCTCAAAGTGTCACATAAAAAAAAAAAACGCATAAATGATTTTCGTAGTCACACAAATCAAAAAATGTCTGGTCATTAAGGTCTTTTCAGGTCTGGTCATTAAGGTGTTAAAGGGCTTTTACCAGGCTCCATATATTCATGACCTATCCTCACCATAGGTCATCAATATCCGATTGTTGGGGGTCCGACACCCCCTACCGATCAGCTGTTTCCTGCAGTCTCTGGCACTGTAACAGCCACTGTGAATGGAGCTGGAAGCACAGGTCCATTCAAAGTGTAGGGTCATTCCAGGTTACTGCGCAAATCTTCAGGATAGGTCATCAGTATGTAGTGTCTGGAAAACCCCCTTAATTATTCATCAACAAAATTCTATTCAGCTGTTTCCTACTTTATCTGTATCTGGCAAAGCTGGATGATGATCATCATGGCCACTATTACTGCTCCTATTGGGGAAGTTACCATACTTTTCCAGACTGAATGGGGAATCATCCCAAATATGAAGTTATTAAAGGGGTTCTCAAGGCTTAGGATAGGTTATCAATATCAGTTTGGTGGGGGTCTGACAGTGCTCACATGCAGTCTCCCTTCTCTCTTCGTGCTTGCAATAGACAGCAGCAGTGAGCAGGAAGAGAGACAGGAGACAGCGCGCCTTCTCTTCATACAGCTGATCTGCAGGGGTACCAAGTGTCATAGCCCCGCCTAACTGATATTAATGACCTATCCTGAGGATAGGTCATCAACATTAAAAGCTTGGAGAACCCCTTTTAATCCCCTGCTCTCACCAGATGTAATGAATCCCAGTTAGAGCTGTAATAGCAGCCATACTGCTTGTCAGGCCCCTTTCACACGACAGTATTTTTTGCGGACTCCGATGTGAAAAACTCTTCATGTGAAAAATGCGGACCCATTCATTTCTATGGGTCCGCAAAAAATACTGAGAACATACGGTGTGCTGTCCGCATCCGTTTGCCCGTTCCGTAGCCCCGCAAAAAAAAATAGAACATGTCCTATTCTTGTCCGTTTTGCGGACAAGGATAGGCATTGTTACAATGGATCCGCAAAAAAAACGGATGCCATACGGACGGCATCCGTTTTTTTTGCGGATCCGCAATTTGCGGACCGCAAAACACAACGTTCGTGTGAAACCGGCCTCACCCAGCTTTCTCAGATAAGGATATAAGTAAGGCCTTATTCACATGTCAAAACCAGGAGTGGAGGCTACACAGAGATAAGGTATCATGGAAAGATCTGCACCTGTTCTGTGTTTTTGACCCGCACCTGGTTTTGGCTCACAATAACTGATGGAAAATAACTGATCAAATAACTGATGTGTGAACAAGGCCTAAGGAAGTTACTTTGACAACCAAGAATCTTCTATCTAGATACTCAGTGTATTTGGGCCTTTGTTCCTGACTGTGTGCCAGCCTGTCATGGAGATTTGTGTCTGTTTATTTGAGCAGGGCTGCCCTCTGTACCTGGGCTGCTGCCCTCACCTGGCTGGCAGATGTTGTCTGTCCATGGAAGCTGGTGACACAGACTTTTGTCTTGATTTCTCCTCTTTATTCAGGGATAATTGGGGTTGTAGTGCCAGGAACAGGTGGAATGTAAACGTTCTGCCTCATTTTTATATGAAATCACCGGTGCCGCATCGCTGCGATTTCTCATACAATGACGCCGTGAAGAGGGAGATTTATGATCTTTTTTTGGTGTTTCTTATGGAAACATATCCAACTGAGCGTGCCGGATGAGCTGCGGTGGTATGAGCACCAGACAGTAGGGTGCAGCCCTTGTTACCCTCCCCCCATTCCTATCCCTTGTAGTATATATTGGCGTCATGACTCTCAGTTTGAAAATAGAAGATTGATGTCAGAAAAAGACCTCCAGGTCCATCTAGTCTGCCCTTACATTATTTTCTAATTATTGTTATTTTTATCTAATTATTTGATGCATTTATTGATATATTTTTATTATTTTATTGGGTGAGGGTAGGAGACCCGTGCAGATTGTCACAACCCATGGACAGGGTAATGGGCCAGGCTAGGTCCTATAAAAGCTACCTGGGCCAAAAGTCTTGTTTTTGCAGGGTAGGGTGGCATTTAGCTAGGCATACAATTGTCATTTCTAAATAGTTTATGGTGTTATCAGTGACAAAAAAAAAGGCTTAACAGGGATTTCTGGGTTTCATCCATAACCCCGAAAACCCTTTTAAAGAAGACCTGCCCCCTCTCCTGACATGTTTTGCACCCCCTTGTAATAACAATTCTGGAACATTTATTCTTATGACTCTATGATGTGCCCTTCCTTTATTATTCCTGCTGGAAGTTATGAATCAATCACTAGCAGTCAGCAATGATGGGTGGTACCAGTTGGGTGGGGGTCCCAGCACAGTACAACACTATCCAATCAGTGCCACCTGTGACACGCCCCTACTGGTAACACCCATCATTGCAAAACTGCTGGTAATTCATTCATAACTTCTAAGCAGGAATAATAAAGGAATGGCGTTGCAGGAGTTGTTTATCATAGAAGTGGATGGGAGCTGTGTAATACAGCGAGTGACACCATTTTTGTAAAAGCGTAGCTCACCGCGCTGTGCTGTCGGGTACCTATGTGGGATTTTGCTTGTGACTCAATGCAACCGTGTGAATTTATTAGCGGGTATGTAATAGCCTTATAATGGATGGGTACTGCCAGTTCCAGTTAGATCCCCCTCTAGATGTCAGGATTGTGTCTCTTGGTTGTCCTTGTACTCCATGGTCTCGCTCTTCACCTGGTGCTAAAAATACAGTGACTGTTATCACACTATTAGCCCCGGAGCAGAAATCTGGAAAGAGCCTGGAAATGTGACCATCTGCACCTACAGCAATGCCCATCCACAAAACAATCCCGGGTTATCCGAGCCATAAAAATTCCATTCTGTTTTATCTGTTTCTGGTAAAGGTGGGGAACAACCCAATATAGCCGCCCTACACTTCCATAAGGTCTGACACCCATCTTTCTCAGTCTCCTGAAGAGGCAAATGGGTCTAGTTAAGCCTCATTCACATGTCAGTGTTCCAGGAGGTGTGCTGTTTGTGTTCTCCACAGACGCACAACGTCCCCATTCATTTTATGTATGTATTCACACATCAGTGTTTTAGCACGGTCCGTGGGTCTTGTGTTTTTAGCAAGGATGCATGCTCTGTTTTGTCCGTGTTCACGATCCATCACGTCTATTATAGTCTATGGGTCCATGAAAGCTACAGATGTCATCCGTGTTGTATCCATGTTTCACAGATCATTAGGAAGAGATGCTTTGAAAATAATTTTTCAGCTGTTCAGCATCAGTGAAACACGGATGACACACAGACAGCAAAAAACGGACACGCGGACCAACACAGATCCTTTACAGACAAATTCGCGGACACATCACTGACCACCTTCTCACGGATTTGAGCACAGACACGGACGGGTGAATGAGGCTTTATGCAGCGATTTATTTCCTGCTCCATGGAAGGACGCAGCTCCCACTATCATATTTCCGCGTAACTAGAAGTTACCATATAGTAACAATGCCCATACTGGAGTTATGGCGGCCATGTTTGCTATCACTCAGCTTTCCCAGAAACAGATATGACTATGAAACCGCAGAATAGGATATTGATAGAATAAGAATGGCTGTCCAGCGGTTGGCAACTACAACTCTCAGCATGCTGACAGTGACAGTTTTCCAACAGTTGGACACTCATAGGTAGTAAACTGTATCACTGAGAGTCACATGTTCCGTCCAGTATTTGTCAGTAGTTACGCTGTATTACGGTGCGGACCTTCTAACGTCCAGTACATGGGTTACCTGCCTCTGTAAGAGAGGAAATGACATATGACAAAATGTCATTGGACAGAACCCATGCCCCATCTGCTATCAGGATTAATCTTTTGCATTGGCAAACCAGACACGACTTTACCCATTATAAAGCACATCAGTATTTTTTAACATCCTCGGTGAACAAACTTGACTTTTCTAAGAACACGCAATTAATGGGATCTGATCGGACTCCTTTCTGATCTAATCGTGCTGCTTATTCACATTTCCAGCTCTGATTGACAGAAGTTGGCTGGTTCTCAGCAGGAGTGCTGAGATCAGCCTGTATGTAGTGACCCCTACTGGCGGATTAAAGGAAGTACCCTCCTGGAAAGATATAAAGTCCTGTTAAGGTGCACTTGATGTGTGCTGCCTATGCCGTGTTTGGGACCACAAATTGGGGGCACCAGTCGGCACATGTTCGTGTGTATGAGCCCTAAGCAAGAAGAGACTCAATCAGATCAATTTGCAGAATTGTCTTTGAGGACTGATGGCGGATCAATTGGCATTAATTACCAACTCCGATATATAATATACTTTGTACAATGCTCAGTTTTTATTCATTCCCAATGTGAGGCGATGGCAATCTCTGTTCAGCACTGCAGAATATGTTGGTGCTTATACAGTGATCCCTCAAGATACAATGGTCTCAGGATACAATATTTTCAAATACAGTGCTCTTTCTGACCCATCGTAAGTTGAAACTAGACTCAACATACAATGTCTCAGACTCAGATCAACCAATTCAAGGCCACTTCAAAATAGCTGTATTAGTTGTTAGTTAGCAGCTTTCTGACTGTTATATGTAAGGACATGTTTAATATGTCTTAGTCATCTGTTATTTTTCTTAATTTCTTTTTTTTATTATTTTGGATGACATTTTGGGGCTTTGGAACCGATTACTCAACTTACAATGGTTTCAACATACATGGTCGTCACTGGAACCATTAATATTGCAACTTACCACTGTAATCTAATAAAAAAAAAAACTATAATCCTAGGACATTGCCTGCACCTCTTCATATGTCACTAGAGGGAGATGTCTACCTCAGACTGTCTTATCTGACAACTGGTTGGTGTAAAAAGCTTTATCCAGAGATACAACAAATGAGTTCAATGTGATAAACGTGCAACGGTTTTTTTTCCACTCTGATTTTTGTGCAGAAAATCAGCAGTGTAATATAGGACCAGCAAATGTGCACTTCGTTTTTTCCTTCTGTACCGGAAACTGACCCTGCTGTGCAGAATTTTAAAACTTCACAGCATGTCAATTGTTTGTGCGATTCCGCGCTTTATTTATTGTGATTTGCCCCATAGACTTCAATGGATTGGCAATATAACAGAAAAATCTGCAACAAAAATCCACCAAAACCAAGATACATAGTGAGGATTTTGTGCGTTTTTTTTTGCAGTTTAGCTAAAACTAGCTTAGTTGCCCCATAGCAACCCAATTAGACTCCACCTTTCATCTTCCAAAGGAGCTCTGAAAATGAAAGACCAAATCTGGTTGCTATGGAGACTAAACTTGTTTTCCTTTGCACCACTTTTGATAATCTCCTCCATAGCATTCAATTAGGGCATGTCTGGTCCAGATCATGTGCCAAAGTACTTCATGTCACAACTGATGTGTGAACAAACACATTAAAATTAGAGATGAGCGACGTGCTGTTACAAGCACTGTAGCGCTCGCTCCCCTGTTTAGGAATGCCCGCAGGCATTGAGGATCCGTCCTCAGCTGCATGTAAGTCAATGGGGACGGATCCATTTGGTATGAAACGGATCCGTCCCCACTGACTTACATGCAGCTGAGACGGATCCGCATGCCTGCGGGCATTCGTTCGCAGGGGAGCCGAGCGCTACAGTACTCATAACGAGCACGTTTCACTCATCTCTAATTAAAATCAATAGATCCGTGTGCTGTCCTTTGAGAACACAGACAGCACACGTCATGATTAACCCCCTTCGCGACCAGCGCCGTACATGTACGGCGCTGGGGCGATGCGGGCACATGGCGCCCAGCTCGCGGGTGCGGCGGGCGTCATGGCCGGCAAGTCTCTGCTGTTTCTAACAGCAGAGACTTGCCGCTACCTAACTACATCGGCGGCGTCTTCCGGGATGGCTAGATGCCGTGATCACACGTGATCACGGCAATCTAGTTGCGTCTAAACCGGAAGCGTTCGCTTCCGGGTGGTGTACAGACACCCCGTGTGGCCAATCGGGGTGTCTGTACACCATATGAAAACTGTAATACTCGCTGGTGAGGATTACAGTTTTCCAAACTGCAATTCTTATTCTGGCACTAGATGGCAGGCCAGGATAAGAAATGAGCAATTCATGGCTTTCTGAGTCTATAAAACCCAGAATTGCTCATAAAGAAAAAAAAAGCCACAATATATAAGCCCATATTTGAGCTTTCTAATAGTAAAAAAAATTTAAAAAAATGTTAAAAAATATATAAAAAATAAAAAAGATGTAAAGTTCAAATCACCCCCTTTCCGTATAAGTAAAAATAAATACCTAATAACAATAAATATAGACATCATGGGTATCACCGTGACCGAAAACGCCCCGTACTTTTAAAATATAAAAAAAAAAATTCCAATACGGCGAATTGTGTGGCGGAAAAAAGCGTCCAAATGGCGATTTGCCGTTTTTTGTCGCTTTTTTTTTCTAAAAAAAATTAAATAAAAAGTGATCAAAAAGTCATACACACCCCAGAATGGTATCAATAAAAACTTCAGATCGTCCGCAAAAAATGAGCCCCCATACAGCTCTGTACACATAAATACCAAAAAGTTATAGGGGTCAAGATTTGACAAGGAAAAAAAAAAAAAAAAGGGCAACTTTCTAATTATTTTATCACTATGAAAACGCAGGAAAAACTATACATATTAGGTATTGCCGGATTCGTACTGACCAGTAGAATGAAAGTAACGGATCAGTTTTAATGCACATCGAACGCTGTAAATAAGAAACCCGTAGAACTGTAGCGGAATAGCGCTTTCTTTGCAATTTCACCCGGTTTGGAATTTTTTTCCCGCTTCTCACTGCACCGTATGCAATATTAAATGGTGGCGTTGGAAAGTACAACTTGTCCCGCAAAAAACAAGCCCTCATACAGCTATGTGAACAGAAAAATAAAAGAGTTATGGCTGTTTGAAGGCAGGGAGCGCAAAACGAAAATGCAGAACCGAAAAAAGCTCCGGTCGCGAAGGGGTTAACTGAAGAGTGAAGCTTTAAAGGGGTTTTCCAGTTTGCAGATCACAGCCTGAAATCAGGTAATATGTGCTCCATGCCCCGATCTGTGGGCCCCCAATCTGTGCCCCCTGCGTCAATCTGAGACCCCACACCCCCCTCCTGTGAGCCCTGTCTCCACACTTTTTCTTTGCCAGCCATGTGCTCATCGGTGTCCGCCTGCCCCCATCCGGCAAAGCGCGCTTCTGTGTCCGCCTGCCCCCATCTGGCCATGCGCGCATCTGTGTCTGCCTGCCCACATCCATGCAGTCTGCCCCTGCCCCCATTGGAGTCCTCTTCCCTCACCTGTGCCCCCTTGTGAGGTCCCCCTGGTGTACGTGATGGCGGCGGCTCTGTTCCTGAGCCGCTGCCATCAGCAGCGAGTGTCAGCTGTATGCTGACAGTCTGCTGTAACCCCTTAGATGACGCAGTCAGCGGCGTCCAAGAGGTTAACAGAGTTAACCATCGGGCTGCTGCACTCCGATGCCAGTGACCCGATGGTTGCCATGGCAACCGGACGCCTTGCAAAGGCGTCCAGTGTTGCCATCTATCAGTTATACTTTGCAATGCAAGAGCATTGCATTGCAGAGTATAGAACTGGCATCAACCCCACTGGATCTTTAAGATCCAAGTTGGACTTGATAAAAAAAAAAAAAGCGCAAAAAAAGGTGCAAAAATAAAAAAAGTAAAATATCAATGTAAAAATAAATAAATAAAAATGTAAATTAAAAATAAAATGAATTGACTTTTCCCATATCCGCTCTTTTATAATAGATTAAAAAATGAAAAACAAAATAAAATAAACTACACATAATTGGTATCGCCGTGTCCATAATAACCTGATCTATAAAATGAGCATGGTACTAATCCCACATGGTGAACGTTTTACAAAAAAAATAAAAAACAATGCGGGAATCGCTGTTTTTTTTGCCTTACCTCCCTAAAAAATTGAATAAAAGAGATCAAAAAGTCATATGCATCCCAAAAATGACACCAATAAAAACTACAGCCCATCTCGCAAAAAATAAGCCCTCGTACAACTATTTTTTCGTGCTGCCGCTAGTGCACGTGTGCAGCCAGAACTACGTTCCGTCCCCATTCACTATAATGGGGAAGGCCGTAGTTCCGGCCGCAGCTTCGGTAACATGCCGAGAGGCGGCCGGACTAAAATGAATGTTGCAGTTTTAGTCCAGCTGCCTCTCTGCATGTTTGGCCATGCTGCAGCCGGAACTCCGGCCGCTCCGTTATAGTGAATGGGTCCGGAGAGGACTTCCGGCTGCCCCGATGCATTAGCAGCAGCAGCAGGATCCAGCAGGCTGTTCGGAACAGCCTGCCACACAGAATGTCGCTAGTTGAAAGTAGCCTAAATTAGACTAGGCGTATTGGCATTTAGTCTGACCTCTAGTGTTTTTTATCAGTACAACAGTTTTGTATTCACTAAGGCTGCTTTTACATCAGCGCTAGTTTATTTCCGCATTTCTACTTTGTTATAGGAGCAAAGAACGAAATAATGAAAGTGCGAGATCAGCACTTAAGCGAACGGAGCCCATGACTATAATGGGGATCCGTTAGGTTCCGTTCAGGGGAACGTTTTTGTAGCCGGGAGAGAAAGTCCTGCATGCAGACAGGTCTAATTAGTATACGCTGAAATGGGCGCACGTCTCTGAAGTTAGGGAAATGTAGCGCAAGTGAGCTGAAAGTAAACGCATATCTCCATAAAGTAGGGAAAATGTGGCGCAACTCAACACTCAAAACATGAACAAAGTACGCTGCACTGGGGTTGGCGTAGAAACTAGGCATTAGGGATCCGGCATTCAAAACCATTGTAAGTAAAGGGCGCCATTTTCTTTTGTTATCCGAGAAAACAGATCCGGCATCATTGACTTTACATTTGTGTTTCATGCCAGATCCATCTTGATCAGCACCCATGACGCATTCAAAACCACCGCTTGCAGCGGCTTTGTGTCTGGCATGGGAACGCAATAAAACGGAAGGGAATGCATTCTGGCGCATTCCATTCTGTTCAGTTTTGTCCCATTGACAATGAATGGGGACAAAATGGAAGCGTTTTTTCTCCAGTATTGAGATCCTATGACGGAACTCAAGAGCGGAAAGAAAAATGCTGTGAAAGTAGCCTTTTGTGAATCAATCAAACAAAAAATAAGGTGCACCTACATAAATAGTTCTGAAAATAGGCGCAAAAGTTAAAAAACTTCTGAATTACTGAATCAAAATAGGCGAAGGAGACGTAAACGCCTCAGAAACAGGCACATTTTGAGTAGTAAATGTGACAAAAAAAAATAAGACTGCGTAAAAAAAACAGGCACAGACACTATCGTACATGTGCCCCTTTCTATTTTCTATAAATAGTGAATCTGTCAGGAGAGGAATAAAATCCTCTGGATGCTGAGAGTTGTAGTTTGGCACCGTTGGGGGTGTTGCAAGCAGCTGACCACGACTACGATTGTTTGCGTCATAATATGCCTCCAACATGGCAGCTCCATTGCGGAATTTACCCATATCAGGGGGTGCTGGTTGCAAAATGGTGCAAAGCTAAGCCCAGGTGCTGGAGGCACATTGTACCAAAACCCCAGCAGAAGTTATCCTCTACTCATGGCCTTTAGTGCGACTTCATGAAACCAAAACGGCACGGTTTAATTCAGCGTGATTGGCGGGAGGCTGTTATTCTGTGTGACATGCTATAAATGTCGTCATATGGTCCTGACCTGGTTATCATCTAGCACAGTGACTGTCAGGTCATGCTGGGAGTTGTAGTTCACCAGCAGCTGGAACCCACTCATACCTCCCAACCAGGGTTGCCACCTTCCTTTCAAATTTTTCTGGACAACTGAACCAAAATTTACGGATGGCCCAAAATTTTTACGGACATAATAACCACACCCCCTTTTTTTTAGAGAACACGCCCCTTCCGCGCCCCAGAATAAAGAGGATTGTTCAGTATTTGAAAATAAAATATGGCATATGGAAATAAATCAACAATTTTCAGCTGTTCCATCCTGCTTCTAGTCTGAGTGTTTTGTTTATATGGCTGCAGGACACACTGGACTTTCTGGCATCATTGCTGCTGCCATGTAAACAAAGACTGACAGGCATGTAATGGGCAAGTATGCACATCTGTCACAATGTTGGTGATGTGCACACTGATGTGCAGGTGTATGACATGTGACCGCTGCAGCCAGTTCTCAGCATTAGATCACTGATTGGCTGCAGCGGTAACATACCATATACCGGCGAGTCCTTGCTGAAGAAATAGGTGACACATATTTGGATGGACATTACATTCACCATTACCAAACGTACAAGATGACACATTACCACATACCTCTTATATCCAGTGACGTCTCCCTGATGTAGATGTTCTCTTTTCTCATCTTCTCTATTTGGCCCACACCGCCATGACGAGTTCTTTCAGCCACATCTTCTCTCTGCAGAGTTTGCCACAAAGACACCTTAGATTACCAACTTTTCTGTTATCCTGCTACTGCCCAAAATACTGTGCCCACTGTGCTCCCCAAATACTATACTGTAGATATAACAGTGCCATATAGGTAGGACCCCAAAGTCCCACTGATACTATTAATTCTCTCCCAGAGTGCCCTCATTAGTAATAGTGCCCCAATAGTGATAATGCTCCACGAGTAGCCCTTTTAGCAGTAATGCCCCCCATATTGTACTAATAGTAACACCCCCAAAAGTACCCCTGGTAGTAGTAATAATTCCCCATAATAGAAATCATTTTTCCCATAGTGCCTCCAGTATTGCTACCAGAAATAATAAGGAACCGTTGTAATGGTCCCAGTAATTATAATATCTCTTATAGTGCCCCCAGTAGCTTAAACGGTCCACTCTAGTGCCCCCAGGAGCTTAAATGGTCCCCCCTACTGCCTCCAGTAGTTTAGGTAGTCTCCTATACTAACCCCAGTAGATCAGATAATCCTTGTAGTGCCCCAATAGTTTAGATAGCCCCCTATAGATCAGATAATCCTTGTAGTGCCACGGTAGTTTAGACTGCCCCCTGTAGTTCATTTAGCCCCCATAGTGCCTCCAGAAGTTAGATAGCTCCCTTTACTTCAGATAGTGCCCTAAGTAGATTAGATAGCCCATTGAGTGCCCCCAGTAGTTTAGATAGCCCCCTTTAGTACAGATAGCCCCCATAGTGCCTCCAGAAGTTAGACAGCCCACTTTATTTCAGATAGTGCCCTAAGTAGATTAGATAGACCCATTGAGTGCCCCAGTAGTTTAGATAGCCCCCTTTAGTACAGATAGCCCCCATAGTGCCTCCAGAAGTTAGACAGCCCACTTTATTTCAGATAGTGCCCTAAGTAGATTAGATAGCCCCATGTAGTGTCCCAGTAGTTTAGATAGCCCCATTGAGTGCCCCCAGTAGTTTAGATAGCCCCCTTTAGTACAGATAGCCCCCATAGTGCCTCCAAAAGTTAGATAGCCCACTTTACTTCATTACTTCAGATAGTGCCCTAAGTAGATTAGATAGCCCCATGTAGTGACCCAGTACTTTAGATAGCCCCATTGAGTGCCCCCATTAGTTTAGCTAGCCCCCTTTAGTACAGATAGCCCCATAGTGCCTCCAGATGTTATATAGCCCACTTTACTTCAGATAGTGCCCTAAGTAGATTAGATAGCCCCATGTAGTGACCCAGTAGTTTAGATAGCCCCCATAGTGCCTTCAGAAGTTAGATAGCCCACTTTACTTCAGAAAGTGCCCTAAGTGGATTAGATAGCCCCATGTAGTGACCCAGTAGTTTAGATAGCCCCATTGAGTGCCCCCAGTAGTTTAGATAGCCCCATTAAGTGCACCCAGTAGTTTAGATAGTTCAGGTAGTCCCCATAGTGCTCCCAGACATTAGATAGCCCCCATATAGTGCACCGGCCCAGCAGTGAAATAAAAACAAAAATGATATACTTACCTGATTCCTATAACTCTGTCCCGGGCCCTGCGTGGGCGGGCGGCGCGCCGCATGATGATGTCATCACGTCTGTACGTACGTGGTGACGTCATCAGAGAGCGAGATGCCTGCGCCGGGCCCAGGATAGAGGTACGTACTACTTACTGTGTAACATTAGGCTGCAGGCTGACCTGCCTGCGGCCTATTGTACATCGCAGGCGGAGCCTGCATGGATCCACAGTATTCACGGCAAATGTGCCATGAATACTGTAGTAGATTCACGGACAGGCTTTTTTTCTGCCGGACGCTACGGACGGCAGAAAAAAACACCCTGTTTTTAAGGACTGTCCGTGAATCTACGGAAGGTTGGCAACCCTGCTCCCAACTTTTGTGCGGTGCGCATCATGGCAGTTTTTTTTCATACTAGACCGTGCCTCTAAACTCCGTCCAAAGCATAATTACTAGAGCCTCTGCAGCAATTTTTTTTATTGCGCTTCAATGTCCATTTAAATATTAGCTCATAAATGATCAGATTATAGATATTTTAAGGTCCAAATTGCACCAAATAATGAAGTTCTGGTCTAATATACAGGTAGAAACCATACAGATAGTTTAGTAAGGAGTAATTTAGTAAATTTATTAATGGACATTTATGCATTAATTCTCCAGGTCAAAAAGAGGGACATTTATGGAGCAAAGAGGGACTGTCCCTCCAAAAGAGGTACACTTAGGAGGTATGCCCACTGGTATAGTGTATCTATAACATTATCACTTTTATTATATATTTTTCACGTCCTGCCAGATCTGAGAGACCATTAGGCTTCTGCTCACATGAGGTGACACCAACTTGTACTTTCTCACACCCAAGTGACTACAACTCTTTTCCTGCCACGTACGCCACGAAAGGGTTAAACAGGAAGGAAGCCGAGAAGAGGTGGGGGGAACAATCGCTATGGTAACAAGCCTATTGCACCCGAGACAAAGAAGGCTTAAATCCCGCCCTCGACCACGCCCCTTTCGGCTTCAGCGCGCACCACGCTGCGCATGTTCAATGCCGACCCCTCCGGCTGGTCTGACTGAAAGGCACGCCCACAACGCCCCTTTCTTATTTTTTGTCTGCCATCCGCGGCGCCGCGCATGCTCAGAGCGGACTTCTCCGCCCCACATGGCGGTGGCGTCGGAGACGCGCACGTAAGACGACGGCAGCGAGCCCGTCGCGTGTTAACGGTTCAGTCAGGGCTCCGGCCGGCGGTTGCATTCGCTGACGTGAGATAGAAAGGAGCCGAGCAGCGACCGTCGGAGCTATGCCGGGCCCCCCACGATGATCTGTACGGCGGGGCCGGGCTGATGAGAGACTGAGAGACCGACGGCGCAGAGGCGCGCTCCTCTCCGCACACACACACAGCAGCGCCTTCGTCGCCTCAGGCAGCACGACGCTTGCCAGGCCGCGGCCTAGTCAGGGGGATGCCGGAATGGAGACCCACATCTCCTGCTTGTTCCCGGAGCTGCTGGCGATGATCTTCAGCTACCTGGATGTCCGAGACAAGGGCCGGGCGGCTCAGGTATGCGTGGCCTGGCGGGACGCGGCCTACCACAAGTCCGTGTGGCGGGGGACCGAGGCCAAGCTGCACCTCCGCCGCGCCAACCCTTCCCTGTTCCCCAGCCTGCAGGCCCGGGGCATCCGCCGGGTGCAGATCCTCAGCCTGCGCCGCTCCCTCAGCTACGTCATCCAGGGCTTGCCCGACATCGAGAGCCTGAACCTGAGCGGCTGCTACAACCTGACCGACAACGGGCTGGGCCACGCCTTCGTCCAGGAGATCTCGTCCCTGCGCTCCCTGAACCTCAGCCTGTGTAAGCAGATCACGGACAGCAGCCTGGGCCGCATCGCCCAGTACCTGAAGCGGCTGGAGGTGCTGGAGCTGGGGGGCTGCTCCAACATCACCAACACTGGCCTGCTGCTCATCGCCTGGGGGCTGCATGGCCTCAAGAGCCTCAACCTCCGCAGCTGCCGCCATGTCTCCGACGTTGGCATTGGTCACCTGGCCGGAATGACCCGCAGTGCTGCCGAGGGCTGCCTGAGCCTGGAGCAGCTCACCCTGCAGGACTGCCAGAAACTGACGGACCTGGCCCTCAAGCACATCTCCAGGGGGCTGCAGGGGCTCCGCGTACTCAACCTCAGTTTCTGTGGGGGCATCTCGGACGCAGGACTGCTTCACCTGTCACACATGCGGGGACTAAAGAGCTTGAACCTGCGCAGCTGCGACAACATCAGCGACACTGGCATCATGCACCTGGCCATGGGCAGCTTCCTGCGCCTCACCGGCCTGGACGTCTCCTTCTGTGACAAGGTGGGTGACCAAAGCCTGGCGTACATCGCCCAGGGCCTCTACGGACTCAAGTCCCTGTCCCTCTGCTCCTGTCACATCAGCGACGACGGCATCAACCGGATGGTGCGGCAGATGCATAGCCTGAGGACCCTGAACATTGGCCAGTGTGTCCGCATCACCGACAAGAGCCTGGAGCTTATAGCCGAGCACCTGAACCAGCTGACTGGCATTGACTTGTACGGGTGCACCCGCATCACCAAGAGGGGACTGGAGCGCATTACACAGCTGCCTTGCCTCAAAGTGCTCAACCTGGGGCTGTGGCAGATGACCGAGAGCGAGAAAGTCAGGTGAGGGCTGCCGTGCCCAGCTCTGTGCCATCCAAGAGACTTCTAAGACTTGATTGATGCATTATACTGCCTGGTAGGGCCACATGAGCTGGGAACAGAACAGGGCCATGTAAGGTGCCAGGGCTAAGTGGTGCCCGTCCTGGCATTGCTGATAACAGGGGTTGCTACCATTGGTATTGCAAGAGGTTTGAAGGAAAGGAGTTCCCGGTTTGTGGCGTGGGTTAACCACTAGCTGTGCCCTGTGGTCTGATCCATCATGGTGCTAGTGATTGGCAGCAGGGGGGTCTATGGAGATTAGGGAGCGTTCACCTTTATCCCTTCACGCTTACCACCATCTTGATAGCTACAGAGCTCTGTACCAACATCTGCTGAGGGATGCTGTGCCCGCATAGAGCAGACTGCCAGCCTCTGACCATCACACAGGTGGTTGCCAAGAAGCGGCCGGTTGTGATTGCCAGACGGCAGAGGCATCCTGCCAATTTCAGGTTCTGGTGCTGAAGTGGTTAACCCATGCCAACAACCTGCCCCTGTTCTCCAGCATACAGAAGGGTTCATGGGAGCTGCACCCGTAACATTTCTTAAGATTTCTTTTTCTATGTTTGTTTTGTAAGTAGAAGAAACTTTCTCCAACACATTCCCCCCCGGCCCCGGAAACGGGGCCCTTTACTTTCCTTACGATATTCCTGAAGGTCGGCTACCTCGTTTTTATTTTTTAGGTCCTGGAAAGTTGATTTTGCCCTCTTCTGTTTGTTTTTAGTGCCTAAACTGGAAAGATGTCGTCTTTCGTTTGCTCCTGTAGACATTTCTGCACCCGCTGTCCCGGTAGAGCCAGACTTCTTGATCGGTTCTTTTAGGTCAGGGACACATGTGACGAAAAAAACTCTTCTGCAGAAACATGTAATACGTGCGTTTTTGGCGGCGGGAACTCCAGCAGATTTCGCCCTTTCCAATGGAAAGGGAGGAATCCGCTATATAAATTGACATGCTGCGGATTTCAAAGTCGCTATACCACAGCTTTTCTGCCCTCCCCCCCCCAAGCATTTGGATGAGAATTCAGAGATTCTCATCCACTTCGCTGGTACTGTACAGCGCTGCAGATATACCGCACATAAATCCGCAGCTATTCAGTCACATGTGACCCCAGCCTTAGAATAATCATGTGTCTCCCCTCCCCCCATTTGTCTGGAACTATTTGAAGTCTGCCCCCATAGTTTAACCCAGTCACTACCTGCTATTGCTGTTTCCTCAGTTATCCAGGACTGAGTGCCAAAACTAGGGCTGATACCGCCTGTAGTATTTGGGGTCTTTAGGGCAGTCACCCCCTTATGTAGAACACCCCACTTATTATAAAGATTCTGGCAGTCTAATCCCTGAGACGGGTGGGAGACAAGTCCATGAACCCCGCTGGTTTTAATAATACTGTATTAAGGGTAAAGGGGTATTCCAGTGATTTCAAGTTACCCCTTGACTAAGGGATACCTATCACAAAGGTGTGGGGTCCTGAAGTGAGGAGTGTCAGGTTGAGCATGCACACTGTGGATAGGGGATAGCCTGAAACTACCAGACTACCCTTTTAAGTATTTCCTATTGCAAAAGTACTAGCGTCCCATCTAGTGGAAAACGAGAGAACCCCCAATAGTTGTTTCATAGACTGGTATTTACCACAATCCTTGGTGGGCAGAATATTTCCTAATTTTTTTTTTTTCTATATTTTTTGCTCCTGACCAATCTGAGTTGTAGAACTGAAGTGCAGAACTTGCCTTTCTTAACTCTTGCTGCTGAAGGATGTGCAAAGCCGAGCGCCAACTGATGACGATAGTCAAATTATATATGCAAACATCAGACTGTACCCCTCCCCCCCACCATCATGAGTGCACCTTTTTTATTGTTTTTGAGGCGTTTTATATGGTGGGAGCACAATCCATGGTCGTTCTCAGATTAGGGTTGAATTCTGTTCTCACTTCCTCTCTTCTGTGGATCACATTCAGCTTTGGTTAGAATTTTTGGGAGAAAAAAAAGTGACTTTGGTATTTTCTGTTGGAAATAACCTTCCCCTCCCCCCCCGTCCATTTCCTGAACATCTCCACAGTTGGATCTCACCTAGAAAAAAAAAAAACGTGCCGAATTTCATTGTACTGTCTGTGAATTTGTATAAAAGATCCTTCAAGAAACTCTTTATATTCTTACAGTTAAAAGGTTAAACGGATATTTATATAATAAAAGAGGAAATATGATGTATGTTTTTGAGAAATCTGCTGTTTGCGTGTGTTATTACAATGACGGGGTGGAAAGTCACCAGATATTGCAAAACTACAACCCCTAGCATGCTCTGACAGGACATGATGGTAGCTGTAGGTTTGCAGTGGGAGGCTCCTGCTGTAATGTGTCGGATCTGCTGGAACCCCACAGGGACCAGGGTCCTATGCCTCAGAGTGCTGGTCGTACTACTAGTCCAGGGATCAGCAACCTCCAGCTGTTCTGAAACTACAACTCCCAGAATCCTCCTTCGGTGGAAGCTTACAGATAAGAGTGCATGCTGGGAATTGTAGTTTTACAGCAGCTGGAGTGCCAAAGGTTGCCCATCCCTGAACTAGTGTAGTCAGACGCCTAAGTTCAATAATTTAAAGGAGTTGTCTGGGTTCAGCTATGATGTGTTGAATCGCATAGGGCAAAGGCATTTTTTTGGAGATCCAGTGACATACTGGGCTCTCCATGGGTAAGCTAAGCAGTGAGCCCGTGATGTCACTGGCACTAATGGGTCGGCAATACAGCACAGGGCTGAAGATGGGGATATGTCCAGATCAGCTCTGAACCTAAACAACCCCTTTAAGTTTTTTTGTTTGGAGGGGAGCAGGACCCAGCCACAACTGTTGGCTATTTTCCAGGAACCATTTAGTTATTACAATGGGATATTATTGGGAGGTTCAGCACCCCATCACTAGTAAAAAATATGCTGTGTTTTCTGTGGATGAAGGTTCCTTCAAAGTCAGCTATCAGCCATGATATGGACCCATACTATATGGTACCACTGAACTGCCCCTACAGACTGGGTGCGCTATGACTCGTCGGGGTACATTTTGCATAGATAGAAAACTGCTAACTTGTTGATCGACACCTTAAAAAAAAAAAGTAACGTAGGGGAGCTCCCAGAATCTCGTGTCGTGCTCTCACCCCCCCCCCCCTCTTAACTGCACTAGGAATCAGTTTTGCCCAGAATGTTACTTTAACAGAAAACTTTTTTTTTTTGTTTTTGCACAAGCGTTTTGCAGTGAAGTCGCCAACTCCAGATGTAAGCAAGGGGGGGGCGCGACACACAAACATTTGTTTTTTCTTTTTTTGGGTGGAAAAACACCAGAGCAAATTTTTATGTTTAGGGGGCCTAAGGAATTTTTCTTTGGAAATGCTGTCTATGGCCGGCTTCACTTTCAATCTCTGAGTACTAGATCCACCAAGTCTCCACTGCACTTAGCTCATCCAGGGCCCTATTGTCTGTCTCATTCAGTAGAACTGTAGGGGGTCCTCCTCACACTGCCAAAAATTCCAAAACCAGGGGTCAACAGGGTACTGCAGGCAGTTTTTTTTTTTTTTAAGTAGTTGAGCAACAAAAGGGTCCGAACAGCAATAAAAAAAACCCAAAAAGTTAGGATGAGGGCAGAGCAGCTCCTTCTAGACGCCCGGCCACTAAGTTAAAGGGTTTCTGTCATCAGGATTTACCATAGTAAACCGAGTGTCATTTGCAATGTGCAAATGACACCTGATGACAGATCTGTATTTTTTATACTGCTCAGTAAAGTAGTTTTTGGGAAAATTCCGTTTTTATAATATGTAAATTACCTCCCCTAGGTGCAGTAGGCGTGAACCCTGCACCTAGTAGCGGCCGTAATGCCTCTTCTTACCCCTCCTCCGTAGCGTTGATTGACAGGGCCAGGCAGCCAGCTCTTTCGGCTCCCGGCCCTGTTCGAGTTCCAAATCCCGCGCCTGCGCACTGCGATCAGCAATCCGCGCATGCGCGTTGAGCCGCCGGCCGCATAATTGCATAGCACATTGCAAATGACACTCGGTTTACTATGGTAAATCCTGATGACAGAAACCCTTTAAAGGGACCCCATGTAATAGTTTATTTTCCCTGCAGCGGGATCCCTCGCCATACACGGCTGCTCAGACAACTGATGGAGCAATGGAAGCTACAAATGAAGTGTTCACAGCATCCTTATCTCAAGGGCCTGTGTCTGGATGAGTCCAAGGAAGGTCAAGTAGTTTATTTTCGGTTCTGTACGGGCGGAAGGCAGAGACATTATTAAGTGAGGACTATGTGGCGATACCAGCATTACAAGAAATGATGAATGTGGTGGAGTTAGAACACACAACGTGATGTGAAAACACCAAACCAGCTGGATTTGTAATGAGCTTGCCTTGACTATTTTTGGGTGTGATCTGTTGCATCAGATTTAGGTTTTGCAACACCCATTAGGCACTAAAGAAAATTGCTGTGTCGCAAGCGAGTCACCAGTGCACGTGCCGTACATTGAACTGTGACCAAAAATCCAGCAGTCACATCACGAGCGACCTCAATGGTTGCTTGTCTGGTGATTGCGCAGTGTGGTGTTGCATGACCAAAGTCACCTGTGACAAATTACACTTTTTTTTTTTTTTACTTTTTTTTGTTGGGGATGGGGGGTCACGTGCCACATAGCCTTAGTCATATGCTGTGCCATTAATCAGAACACTTGGAATACATGGAAATAATCACATCCAGCTTCAGTTGGTCTCTATGGGTAAGAAAACTACTGACTTGATGGAGGACGGCTCCAAAGATGCTGGCCGACCCCTACCTGCTCAGAAATGCCAGGCCAAAAAGGTCCAATCACCTTTAAAGCACATGGGATAAAATAGTAGGAAATGGGCAGAAGTCTCCCAACCAGCGTTGTACCCCATATATCCTGCTACCAACTGAGAACTGAGCATGTGCATCCACCTCCGTGAGGTTTACAGAGAAATTAGAGAAAGAACAAACAGCAGGTGGCGCTATACTAAATTTCTAATTATATACAGTTACAAGAGTATTCAGATCCAGGTGCCGGTTTGAAAAATGTAGAATATTTTTCGTGGGCCAAACCCTTTAATCAGGACAGGTCTTCCAGAATGAGAGATGCAGACTGTAGCTGCTGACCATGCCTGGAAGATGAGGACTGTGAACAGGGGACCCCTCATGAAAGATGTTTTATCTAAACCAGACCCCTATAAGGACATCACATTTCTACATATTCTGGCAGCATGCAGGTTAAGCGCCTGTAATGTAATTCTCCTCACCAGTGCCCCCTGGCAGCTCCCAGCTCGGCTGCGCTGTTTGTGCCGTCACACTTGATATGCACAGAGTCTGATGTTTAGCAGACAGGTCCCTGCTGGCTGCACTCTGCCGGCTCCTGAGCCAAGCGGTACCTGCAGACTGAGTCCAACGTCCAGCCCTGGATCCGGTTTTCCAGTATAATCTAAAAGAAATCCCCTTCCCACCCTCAAGATCTAGTCAGAGGAGAAAATGTAGTGTGAAATAGAAATATAGAAGTCATCAATATGGTCCCGTACTGCATACTATTACAGGCTGCAAGTCTAAGCATTACTACACAGGATGGTGACCAAACTAAAAGAAACAGAATCAACATTATGCATCCTATCCATTCATTACAGATCAGTGGTGACATCACTGAGAATGCCGCCTATCCATTCACTAGAGATCAGTGGTGACATCACGGAGAATGCAGCCTATCCATTCACTAGAGAGCAGCGGTGATATCTCTGAGAATGCAGCCTATCCATTCTCTAGAGATCAGCAGTGACATCACTGAGAATGCAGCCTATCCATTCACTAGAGATCAGCGGTGACATCACTCAGAATGCAGTCTATCCATTCACTAGAGATGAGCGGTGACATCACGGAGAATGCAGCCTATCCATTCACTAGAGATCAGTGGTGACATCACGGAGAATGCAGCCTATCCATTCACTAGAGAGCAGCGGTGACATCACTGAGAATGAAGCCTATCCATTCACTAGAGAACAGTGGTGACATCACTGAGAATGCAGCCTATCCATTCACTAGAGATGAGCGGTGATATCTCTGAGAATGCAGCCTGTCCATTCACCAGAGATCAGCGGTGACATCACTGAGAATGCAGCCTATCCATTCTCTAGAGATCAGCAGTGACATCACTGAGAATGCAGCCTATATATTCACTAGAGATCAGCGGTGACATCACTGAGAATGCAGCCTATCCATTCACTAGAGATCAGTGGTGACATCACTGAGAATGCAGCCTATCCATTCTCTAGAGATCAGTGGTGACATCACTGAGAGTGCAGCCCATCCATTCACTAGAGAGCAGCGGCGACATCACTGAGAATGCAGCCTATCCATTCTCTAGAGATCAGTGGTGACATCACTGAGAGTGCAGCCCATCCATTCACTAGAGATCAGCGGTGACATCACTGAGAATGCAGCCTATCCATTCTCTAGAGATCAGTGGTGACATCACTGAGACTGCAGCCTATCCATTCTCTAGAGATCAGTGGTGACATCACGGAAAATGCAGCTTGTCCATTCTCTAGAGATCAGTGGTGACATCACTGAGAGTGCAGCCTATCCATTCTCTAGAGATCAGTGATGACATCACGGAAAATGCAGCTTGTCCATTCTCTAGAGATCAGTGATGACATCACTGAGAGTGCAGTCCATCCATTCACTAGAGATCAGCGGTGACATCACGGAGAATGCAGCCTATCCATTCACCAGAGATCAGTGGTGACATCACTGAGAGTGCACTCTATCCATTCACTAGAGAGCAGTAGTGACATCACTGAGAGTGCAGCCTGCCCATTCACTAGAGAGCGGCAGTGACATCACTGAGAGTGCAGCCTGTCTATTACTTGTTACATTATATAGTTACTTATGTGTTCCTGCATAATCCACAAACTTTCCTCAATCACTCATGGCACAATGTACTGCCTGCGGTCCCGCCGCTGGCCAGAGAGGGGCAGCACCGCTTCACAGACCTGCTGCACACACACCAGGAGGACATTCTCTGTTCAGCTCATTGTAACTGGAGAAACAGCACACTGCCTGCAGCTAATTGCCAGGCTCACTCTGCCCTGCAGGAAACCAGCCCGGCCCTGAATGTATAATTAAACTGCACAGCTTTGTACTTTTTATAACAGAGGGCGCTTGTCATGGGACGGACAGGGTGGCAGCCACCAAAACCTTTAACCGCACCACTGAAATGTGACTGCAGTGAGAGGGCCACCAGCTTCTTCAGCCCTCAGGACTACTACATGTTCCAGTTTTCTGTAAACGAAGCTTAATCACTGTATAATGAAACATTCTGCAACTTTATTAGTCTGATTCATGTCCTCAGAGTGTTTAACATCTCTGCTTGATGTCAGTGAATGAAGATTCCTGTTTACATCCAGTTCTGACCTAACACTTCTCCCAATCCTCTGTTAACGAAGCAGTCGCACTGATACACTGCTGCAAATTACTGAGGGGTTTCTGCTGTTACTGTGTCTTGAGGACTGTCTAGACTGGATGCAACTGTAACAAACCCTCATCTGTGAGTGGTATTAATGGGATTGTGCCATCTCATTTCATTTGGATGGGTGAAGCAGTTGTAATGACTGCTCTTCTACAAAAGAGATGGTGCACAGGTCACTTTGATGAGGAGGCAGCGCCCACACAAACTGAATGGGGGCAGGCTGCCAGGAGTTCAACCGCCGCTGATCTGATATGGATGACCTATCCAATATTGTAGCACTGCGCAACCCCTTTAAATTTACATGGATTGACAGCATAAGAATGGAAACAAGAATATTTGCCGCAACTGACAGCAAGCAGAGATCTTGAAAATGGAAAGTATATTAGACATTTGTAGTACTCCGCTATATCATGTGGCAATCTGCCGCTTGCCTCTGATATCCGAACCAAGTCTTCTTCGCACAATCCACTGGCCACGCTCCGTAATAGATCCCAGCTGCACCATAAATCTCCCAGACTCTGCAGTATTTAAGGGGGGCAGGGGGTAAAATCTGGATAAATAGTATAATGTACAGCCCGAGAGATAGGAAAATCCTGAACCTCAGCCGTATCTGCAGATCCTGATCCCCCCGCACCCGCACCAGGGTAAGTATAGGATCCTGAGGCTGCAATTACATGAACCAATTTCCTTCCTATCCCACAGACGTTTAGAAAATGAAAGACATTCCTCCTATAAAAAGTATATTCAGCATCTCTGCCATACCTGTGTGACAACCAACACGGCCTCCACATGGGTGGTCACCGAGCTTTCCTAGACCTCTGAATGGCTGTAATATTGCAGTGCATATCCCAGGCAGGCTACCATTTAGGGAGAGCTCGGCTACTGGCCCTGTGGATCCATCACTGATGGGAGCAGCGCTGTTGTAATGTCCCTTCACCAAAAGGTTGACAGCCCTGTATAATTCCAGTACCAACTTCCAGCAACAGAGCTACACCCAAACTGCTGATCGGTGGGGCCGCAGGGTGTCGGACTGCCGCCAATCAGCTAGTGATGGCCTATCCTGATGACAGGCCATCACTCGGTAAAGGCTGGACAGCCCCTTTAAATAATCTTTCTAGATTACACATTATATACTCTATTGAAGCTGTCACAGTGAAGAATGTTGTCTCCACATGAGGGCGCTATACAAAGCCTAATCACAGTTTTGCAACTTTCTAATATAGTTTGTGTCTCAGTACATCATTTTCAATATCTCTGCTTGTAGTCAATGAACAGGGACATTCTAATTTACTTCCAGAGGCTAAACACATGTCCCGACCCAGTGTTTGAGGTCTGGAGGTTTGCTACTTTTGTATCCAGTGGAAAACATCAGCATCACAAAGCTTGCTTTTATCCTCGGGGTTTGCTACAATGTATCATTCCTGGCTTATAAGATCATAGAATGGATGCAACTATAACAGCCTTTCAGCTGTTAGAACTATTCACCCAGGACAGGTTTCCATTCACTGACAGCAAGCAAAAGCCAGGCCTATGTTGGAAGGGAATGGGAAATATGAAGGAAGCAATTGTACTTCCTTCCTGCTGGATCTGCTCCTGGCTTTGGCTCAAAAACCTGCATCAAAAACTGCAAAAATACCCCCAGAAAAACGTGTGTGATGCCACCCTAAGGCTATCTGCATACGCTGCGGAATACATTAGATTTTTCTTCATGGAAAAA
Organism: Rhinella marina; assembly: GCA_900303285.1. Classification (NCBI taxonomy): domain Eukaryota; kingdom Metazoa; phylum Chordata; class Amphibia; order Anura; family Bufonidae; genus Rhinella; species Rhinella marina. The sequence continues at coordinate 29,180 of ONZH01028545.1, forward strand.
CAGCAGTGTAAGGGCTCATGCACACGAGCATATTTTCTTTCCATGTCCGTACGTGGAACCATTCATTTCAATGGGTCTGTAAAAAACAATGGAAGTTACTGTGTGTGCATTCTGTTTCCGTATATCCGCTCTGCAAAAGAATAGAAGTCCTATTACTGCCTGCATTATAGACAAGGATAGGACTGTTCTATTAGGGGCCGGCTGTTCTGTTCCGCAAAATACGGAATGCACATGGACGTCATCCGTATTTTTTGTGGACTGGAAAATACATACAGTCGTGTGCATAAACCCTAACGCGGTACCAGCAAAGTGATTGAGATTTCACAAATCTCACGTACACTTTGCTTTTTCGTTCTGTGCGGAAAATTGATCTGACGCGAGGATTTTAAAATCTACACAATGTCAATTGTGCAGATTTCGCACTTTTCGACGCAAGGTTGATATCTGCAGCAAAAACGGCATCGAATCCGCAACAAAAACCGAAACTAACACATGCAGTTTTTGTTTTGGATTTGGTGCGGAAACTATTTTCTGTTTCTAAACCTGCATCTAAATGCCCTGTATCTACTCCCACCCACCTTTCCTTCAATCCTGCCCAGATTTCCAGGAAGGCATCCTTACAGTAGGACGCGGCAATCACCATGCTTCACTGTAGGAATGGTGCCCTTGGGGTGATTGAAACTATTGGGTTTGTGCCATACATTTCATCTCCTGTCATGTCCAAAATGTTCAGTTTTAATCTCTTCTGACCTCCTTCCATGTGTTTGAGGAGTCTGCCCCATGCTGTTTGGTGAACTACCGACTTCTTTTCTTATGGTGTTTTTTCTGACCTCTCTTCCATAAGGCCCCACTCGGCGGGGTGTACAGCTTATAGTGGTCCTATGGACAGATACTGCCATTCTCCACTGCGGATATTCAGAGCTTTTTCCATGTTCTTCTTGGTGTCTATGATCAACTCTGATCAATGCTCTATTTGCATGGTCTAGAGTTCTGGTGGGTGGCCTTCTCTTCTCAGGTTTGCAGTTGTACCATATTTGTATAATGGGCTTAATGGTGCTCTGTGAAATACTCAAAGTTTGGGACATTTTTTTTTTATAATCCAACCCTGATCTGTACTTCTTCACATCTATGTCATTGACCTGCTTAAAGGGGTTGTCTCTAGAGTTGAGCGAAAGTGCTCGTAACAAGCACTGTACTGCTCGCATGGGCGCAGGCATCTGGATCCGTCGGGTGAGGAAGACGGATCCGGATGGCTGCGCCCATGCGAGCGCAGGGGATCAGAGCAGTACAGTGCTCGTTACGAGCACGTTCGCTCAACTCTAGTTTTCTCACTTCAGTAAGTTGCATTTATCATGTAGAGAAAGTTAATACAAGCCACTTACTAATGTATTGTTATTATCCATATTGCTTCCTTTGCTGTCTGGATTCATTTTTCCATCACATTATACACTGCTTGTTTCCATGGTTACAGAGCATCCTGCAATCCAGCAGTGGTGGTCGTTGTGCTTACACAATTAGGAAAAAGCACCAGCCTATATGCGCTCCCATGGTCCCGGCCACCAGAGTGGCTGATGCTTTTTCCTATAGTGTGCAAGCACAACCACCACTGATGGATTGCAGGGTGGTCTGTAACCATGGAAACGAGCTGTGTATAATGTGATCCAGACAGCAAAGGAAGAAATATGGATAATAATATTAATACATTAGTAAGTGACCTGTATTAACTTTCTCTACATGATAAATGCCACTTACTGAAGTGAGAAAACCCCTTTAAACTTCATGTTGCATCTTTAGTAGTGTTGTAGACTCCGGGCCTTTCAGAACACATGGATTTATACAGGTCATGTATAACTAGATGGACCAGACATTATATAGTGGGTGATATATATAATATATACTGTATATATACACAATCATAACGTTTCAGTTTACAATAATCATTTTTGAGCTGAATATTTTTTCCATTCCTCTGTAACAATCTGCATTGTTTTATCAGGTTTGTTACATAATATCTAAATTCAAATCAATGATAATTCCAGGTAATGTAACAAAACTGAAAAAAAAAACACCCAAGAGGGTGAATACTTTCACAAGGCATTTGTATTATTACTGCCTGCTGGGCCCACAGTCATGTGATTTTAGTGTCCTGGATGTTCCTTCACCTCTGGTTAATCTCTTAGCTAATGTTTAATGGACAAGTGAAGCAGAAGTTCCAATTCCACAGCCAACGGGCAAAAATGTGCTGTCCTGGTGTATGCAGGTCAATTCCATGTAAAATCAGGGGGGCCCAGTCTCCTTTGGGAATAGGGAGTCTGCAGGGCTTTTCACTCTTAGGCCTCGTTTGCACGACCACTTGCATTTTGCGGTCTGCAAAATACGGATGCCGGCCATGTGTGGGTCACATTTTTCTCTGTCCCAATGCAAGAAATGGCTATTCTCGTCTGCAGAATGGCCAAGAATAGCCCAAGTTCTATATTGTGCAGGGCGGACACACTGCAGATAGCACATGGAAGACATCCGTGTTCTGTCCGCATTTTTGAAAGCGGACCAAAACTATGGTCGAGCGCATGACGCCTTTTTCTCACCGCCTACTGCACAATGCAGTTCCACCCAGCTTTCCTAAACTCCTGCACCTGTATCACCGCATAACAAGGATTTCTGAAAATCAGCTCCATTAGACTACATACATATGTTGCGGAATACGTGCGGTTTTGCTGAAAAACCGCAGCATAGTACAGTAGCAGCAAAGTGCATCAGATTACACTAAATCCTCAGCATCTCAATTATGTTTGCGGTTTCACCTTTTTCCAATAAATGGTGAGATCTACAGCAAAACCGCTTCTAACACGCACCAAAAACCACAGTTAGAAACTGCAGATTTTGGTGCGGATATTGTTGCAGAACTCCGCACGGAAATTCGTACAGATCTTATGTGTATTCACCCTTAAACTGAAGCCTCTTGCACATGGCCGTATTTTGGGTCTGCCTCCAAGATGCATTTTTTGGGACCAGGAAAGTGCATGAGGCACACAGCTAGAATCTGTATTTGGTGGACTGCAGAACAGCAATGGCCACGTCCATGTAGTCTGAATGGGGTTGTTTTGGTGGTAAGTCCCATTCAGGTGAATGGAGCGGATTATCAGTCCCATAAATTAGGACCAGTTCACAGAGTCTTTTGGCGCAGATTTTAGAGCATTTCTGCCTCAAATCAGTTCCAAAAAATTCCTCAAAACACCCTGCCATTCATTTCAAAGAGGAGATTTTTTACACATATAAAAAAAGAAACAGCATGCCCTATCTTAGGGCAGAATCAGTGGAGAATCTCCCATTGAAATGAATGGGAAGCTGAAAAAAAAAGCTCAGTGTAAGGCTCCATTCACACGTCCTGTTTTTCGTTCCTGATTCGATCCTGATCCTGATCTGGATCCATTCATTTCAATGGGTCCTGAAAAAATCAGGATCGAATCAGGAAAGAAAAACAGGACGTGTGAAAGGAGCCTAAGTTCATGCGTTTTCCAAGCAGCCTCAAGCTGAAAATTCAGCTTTGTATTGAAGTGAACACCCATTGGTTAAAAAAAAGCCACATCAAAAAGCTGCATGAAAAATGTGGCAAAAATCGCACAAGTAAAACATGGATTTTCCGTAAAAAACGGAAAGGATGTATCCATATGTCATCCATTTTTTGCGGATCCGCAAAAAACGGAAGGATGAATAACATCTGTACCTTTTTCTTTTTTTTTTCTCCCCTCCTGGAACGGAATCCGCAAATACGGATAACATGCGGATGCCTTTCCGCATGTCTTCCGCATTTTTTGCGGATCCATAGACTTTCATTGTGCTACGGACCGCACATTCGGGAGAAAAGTAGGACAGGAGGATTTCTTTATGCGGACAGTCGGAACGGACACCACACGGTGTACTGTCCGCATTTTTTCGGGACCCATTGAAATGAATGGATCCGCATCCTATCCGCATAATTGTCTGCAATTGCGGAAAGGATGCGGATACAAAATACGGACGTGTGAATGAGGCCTTAGGCTGAGTTCACATCACTGTTTAGCTTCCTGTTCTTCCAATCCGTCAGAAGAACAGAAAAATAAACCAAAAAAACAGTACTTTTTCTCCTGTCTGACGGAAGTGACACAAACTGATAAAAAAAATGATCATAACCAATGCTTAAACATAGATGGATCAGTTATTTTTAGTGCAAAATGATGATAATTAAACATAACTGATGAGCAAAATACCGGTAACTGTTTGTTTGTTTTTTCTGTCCTTATGACGGATCAAAAGAACGTAAAGCTAAACAGTGATGTGAACCCCGCCCTCAGGCTACATGCACACAGGTAGTAGACTTGCAGAAATTCCGTGCTTTTTGCACCAAATTTGCATGTCTTTCTTGCAGATTTGATGCGATTTTTCCGCAGTTATTTAATTGAAAACAGTGAAATTTGCACAAAAAAATAAAATAAAATCAAACAATTCACAATACGGATTTCAAAATTTGTACGACAAGTCAGTTCCTGCATAGAAGAAGAAAGTGAATGTACATGAGATAAGTCTAATCTTATACGCTTTGCTGGTAATGTATTAAGCTGTGCGTAATCTGCAACGTGTGCAGGTAGCCTACACACTTTCACACAAGCCTACTTGCAGTCTGTATATCGTGCATATTTTGTGTACCAGAATCCGCTGCTAATGTTAATGAATAGGGCTATTCACATGGGAGTGTAATTTCCATCAGAATCTGAAATCCACTGCATGTCTGAGTTTTGTGCGTATTTGTTTCCAAATATACACCCATGACAGTCTATGGGAGTGCATAAAAAATGCAGAATAGAAGTAATACGCATGTAAGTCTGGATTAAATACTGAAGCAATACTGATGACAATCTGGATGGTACACCATCCAGAATCCCTGAGTATTCTGGAGCAGCAATTTGGACGGATTTCAATACACTTGTGTGTCACTGGTGTCTTGGGGCATCTCTTACAGCAGATTCCTGGGATGCAAAGAGCAGCAGCAGGTCAGGTTTTGAGGAAATTCACGGCGCTGCATGTGCCAGGCACTGGTCATTATACTGTTTCCTGCTGGAGGGTTCTAGCAATGTCACAATGGCCTATTCTGCAGAGTGGAATGCGGTCGGGGTGCAGCAGTGTAATCGATCCTCATGAAGCCGCTGTCCCAGTTCTACAATGGCCACCAATCTATAAAACACTGAAAAGTGAAGGCCAGAAATGACCCAAAACAATATTTTCCACCTGACACATAAGCAAGTAGAGGTCACAGTGATTTATGTACATAGGCTGCATTCTCAGTGATGTCACCGATGATCTCTAGTGAAAGAATAGGCTGCATTCTCAGTGATGTCACCAATGTTCTCTAGTGAATGGATAGGCTGCATTCTCAGTGATGTCACCGCTGATCTCTATAGGCTGCATTCTCAGTGATGTCACCAATGTTCTCTAGTGAATATATAGGCTACATTCTCAGTGATGTCACCACTGATCTCTAGTCAATGGATAGGCTGCATTCTCAGGGATGTCACTAATGTTCTCTAGTGAATATATAGGCTGCATTCTCAGTGATGTCACCAATGTTCTCTAGTGAATATATAGGCTGCATTCTCAGTGATGTCACCACTGATCTCTAGTCAATGGATAGGCTGCATTCTCAGTGATGTCACCAATGTTCTCTAGTGAATATATAGGCTGCATTCTCAGTGATGTCACCACTGTTCTCTAGTGAATATATAGGATGCATTCTCAGTGATGTCACCACTGTTCTCTAGTGAATATATAGGCTGCATTCTCAGTGATGTCACCGCTGATCTCTAGTGAATGGATAGGCTGCATTCTCAGTGATGTCACCGCTGATCTCTAGTGAATATATAGGCTGCATTCTCAGTGATGTCACCACTGTTCTCTAGTGAATGGATAAGCTGCATTCTCAGTGATGTCACCACTGATCTCTGGTGAATGTATAGGCTGCATTCTCAGTGATGTCACCGCTGATCTCTAGTGAATGGATAGGCTGCATTCTCAGTGATGTCACCGCTGATCTCTATAGGCTGCATTCTCAGTGATGTCACCACTGCTCTCTAGTAAATGGATAAACTGTATTCTCAGTGATGTTAACAATCTCTGAGGTCACAGAATATACCACTATAAAATTTAGACACGGCAGTCATGACCTGGAAGACCTCCAATTGAAATCTGTGTATTTTAGATTTTTCTTCACAGACACCTAGATGGAATATCTAATATATATATATATGCACACACACACACTCAGACCCACAGATACATACATAAACACGTTCGGAAGCTGTCTCTATACTTTTGTCTTCTCGTTCATATTCCCTGTGGATTCTTTGCTCTGAATGTTACAATGACTGGAGCAGACCCTGGAATTCACCTCTGATTGCTAACAGCATAAAATAACATTCGCTCAGGGATTCTGTGGAGTCTGCCAAGACCAAAAACCCCAATCATATTATTTATGCGTTTGTATTATTTTCAAATCTAGGAACCAAATACAACCCAGAGTAATAATGTGCAATAAACAAGAGTCCGACCAACCTGCCCCCCTCCCCCGCACTGGGGAATGGATCAGACCTGAATGAGGTGAGAATGCAGCACAGCTCCCAAATCTGGAATTTGGTTTGGATTACAGGAAGTTAAGCAGGGGTGGCCATGTTTGAGAGTCCCTGAAAAGGACCATTTTACTGCAATATAAATATTTTATGCTGGGGATTTGCTAGTAAAATAATGTAGAGCCTTAATATAAGGAAAAGGATAATTTAGAGATCACCGACATGTTTCTAGTCAGACAGACGAATGTGGAGAAACTCAAGCACATAGGAACATCTAAGAACAGTACGCAAGCAGAAATGTATTCAGACCCAGGAACTATTATACTGACTCCAAGGGACAAGAACACAACTATACTATAAGGCCTGATTGTGTCAGAAACTGTTCTGGGAAAAACTAAAGGTTTTTCAGACAAGTTCAATCAGTTTTGTCTGCGATTGCGTTCAGTGTTTGCGTAGAAAAAAAAGTAGAACATGTCATATTATTGTCCGCATTAAGGACAAGGATAGGACAGTTCTATTAGGGGGCAGCCGTTCCGTTCCGCAAAATGCGGAATGCACACAACCGATATCTGAGTATTGTGGATCTGCGTTATGGGCATGAGCCCAAACACATTGCATCCGGAAGCCTTCCGTTTTTCACACAGGCACCATTCACTGCAGTAAAAACGCACAATATAGAACATGTTGCGATTTTTCCTGAAAGAAGAGATGATGAAAAACGATATTCATGTAAACAGAACCATTGAAATGAATGGATTCACTCCGCATGCTATGCATTCGGTTCACACATCATGTCCGAACAGAACACTTGCTCGTTTAAAAGACGCCTAGGCCTACCTGCACACGAGTGTGGGTTTTCAAATACAATTTCTTAGTGGATTTCTCAGCGTTTCTGCACCTAATTCCATGTGTTACTTGCAGATTTTGATCCAGATTTGCCCGGATCTCACCCTTTGCAACATCTGTACATCAGGTGAATTTCCAGATATAAAATATGGGCAAAGTGTACATGTGATCTGTTAAATCTTGTTCACTTTGCTGGTACTATATTATACTGCAGTGTACTACTATAATGCTCCCTCCTATGTACAAGAATATAACTACTATAATGCTTCCTCCTATGTACAAGAATATAACTACTATAATACTGCCTCCTATGTACAAGAATATAACTACTATAATACTGCCTCCTATGTACAAGAATATAACTACTATAATACTGCATCCTATGTATGTGTAAGAATGTAACATAGTAACATAGTTTATAAGGCCGAAAAAAGACATCTGTCCATCCAGTTCGGCCTGTTTTCCTACAAGTTGATCCAGAGGAAGGCAAAAAACCCCTGTGAGGTAGAAGCCAATTTTCCCCACTTTAGGGGAAAAAAATTCCTTCCCGACTCCAATGAGGCAATCAGAATAACTCCCTGGATCAACGACCCCTCTCTAGTAACTATAACCTGTAATATTATTACCCTCCAGAAATACATCCAGGCCTCTCTTGAACTCTTTTAGTGAACTTACCATCACCACCTCCTCAGGCAGAGAACTACTATAACTGTATGTAACTACTATAATACTTCTACTATGTGCAAGAATATAACTATTATAATACTGCCCCATGTACAAGAATATAATTACTATAATACTGCCCCATGTACAAGAATATAATTACTATAACACTGCCCCATGTACAAGAATATCATTACTATAATACTATCCCTATGTACAAGAATATAACTACTATAATACTTCCTCCTATGTAAAAGAATATAACTACTATAATACTTCCTCCTATGTAAAAGAATATAACTACTATAATACTGCCCCCTATGTACAAGAATATAACTACTATAAAACTGCCTCCTATGTGTAAGAATATAACTAATATAATACTGCCTATGTACAAGAATGTAACTACTATAATACTGTCTCCTATGTACAAGAATATAACTACTATAATACTTCCTACTATATACAAGAATATAACTACTATAATACTGCTCCCTATGTACAATAATATAACTACTATAATACTGCCCTCTATGTACAAGAATATAACTGCTATAATACTGCCTCCTATGTATAAGAATATAACTACTATAATACTACCTCCTATGTACAAGAATATAACTACTATAATACTGCCCCCTATGTACAATAATATAACTACTATAATACTGCCCTCTATGTACAAGAATATAACTGCTATAATACTGCCTCCTATGTATAAGAATATAACTACTATAATACTGTCTCCTGTGTAGCGGAATATAACTACTATAACACTGCCTCCTATGTACAAGAATATAACTACTATAATACTGTCTCCTATGTACAAGAATATAACTACTATAATACTGCCTCCTATGTACAAGAATATAACTACTATAATACTTCCTACTATATACAAGAATATAACTACTATAATACTGCCCCCTATGTACAATAATATAACTACTATAATACTGCCCTCTATGTACAAGAATATAACTGCTATAATACTGCCTCCTATGTATAAGAATATAACTACTATAATACTGTCTCCTGTGTAGCGGAATATAACTACTATAACACTGCCTCCTATGTACAAGAATATAACTACTATAATACTGTCTCCTATGTACAAGAATATAACTACTATAATACTGCCTATGTATAAGAATATAACTACTATAATACTGCCTATGTATAAGAATATAACTACTATAATACCGCCTCCTATGTATAAGAATATAACTACTATAATACTGTCTCCTGTGTAGCGGAATATAACCACTATAATACTTCTACTATGCTCATGAATATGATTAATATACTACTGCTCCCTATATGGAGAAGAACATGGAGCTGCAGTAAAAGGAGAAATCTCTCATGTAACGGAGGCTGCTTTTTAGGATTCAGCCTCTCTTTGTTCATCCAGAATTTGTGTAATTAAACCCGAACCATAGTCTGCTTGCTCAAGATATCTCCAGATTATAATTGCTCCCCTGGGCGCAGCAGTGACAGCTACAGATTAAATTTTAATTTTTTTAACATAATTAATCAAAATAATTTATAATGTGTCACAGTGATGTGTAATAGGGAGTAACAATCCCGCTGACAACCACGAAGGAGGAAATAGATTATGACGGGAACATTAAATGTAACTGCTTAACTAAGAAAATTAAAAGAGATATTATAGATGCCCCCTGCACAGCGGAGCGTATCACTCACGATTGGCTTGGATACAGTGGTCACAAGACAGTATCACACATGATAGCGTTAGATACAATGGCTCAGCAGACTGTATCACACATCATACGCTTATAAAACCAAGATACCATACTGCTATTCTTATTCCCTGCAATGATTCCTTCTAGTGGATGAGCTCCTGACATGGTGTCTTGGCTCCAAGATTAGGTGGCTCTGCATCTTGTCACCCTAAGATCTGTCAGTCTGCTAAGAACACTACAAACACAGACATATACTGGTAAACACATATCGCCACAAAGAGCCGCCAACAGCTGTATATGATCTCTCAGCCAATCCTCCTGTTCCTTTCTGTGTGATCGATCTCTTATGAAAGGGTTAACAGGAGGAAGGAAAGATGGCAGCTCTCTGCTTCCCTCCCCCCAGCTGTGCCAGGCAGCTAAGTGAAAGACAGAATCCAGCACCAACATCAAGACAGCTTGTTTGATTTAAAACCAAGGGCCCTTCAAAGCTCAGTGACCAAGAAACCCCTGTTAACCATTTCAAACCTGAACAAGCACAATATCCTAATGTTACACCCAGAATATAGGACAAGAGAAGTGGTACTGTGCAGTGTCCATATATACAGAATAAGAGCAGATACTGAGGATTAGACCCAGTATACAGGAGAAGAGAAGTGGTACTGTGCAGTGTCCATATATATAGGATAAGAGCAGATACTGAGAATTACATCCAGTATACAGGACAGGAGAAGTCATACTGTGCAGTGTCCATATATACAGAATAAGAGCAGATACAGAGGATTACATCCAGTATACAGGACAAGAGAAGTGGTACTGTGCAGTGTTCATATATACAGAATAAGAGCAGATACTGAGAATTACACCCAGTATACAGGACAAGAGAAGTGGTACTGTGCAGTGTCCATATATACAGAATAAGAGCAGATACTGAGAATTACACCCAGTATACAGGACAGGAGAAGTGGTACTGTGCAGTGTCCATATATACAGAATAAGAGCAGATACTGAGAATTACATCCATTATACAGGACAAGAGAAGTGGTACTGTACAGTGTTCATATATACAGAATAAGAGCAGATACTGAGAATTACACCCAGTATACAGGACAGGGGAAGTGGTACTGTGCAGTATCCGTATATACAGAATAAGAGCAGATACTGAGAATTACACCCAGTATACAGGATAAGAGAAGTGGTACTGTGCTGTGTCCATATATACCGAATAAGAGCAGATACTGAGAATTACACCCAGTATACAGGGCAGGAGAAGTGGTACTGTACAGTCTATATATACAGAATGAGAGCAGATACTGGGAATTACATCCAGTATACAGGACAAGAGAAGTGGTACTGTGCAGTGTCCATATATACAGAATAAGAGCAGATACTGGGAATGACATCCAGTATACAGGACAAGAGAAGTGGTACTGTGCAGTGTCCATATATACAGAATAAGAACAGATACTGAGAATTACACCCAGCATACAGGACAAGAGAAGTGGTACTGTGCAGTGTTCATATATACAGAATAAGAGCAGATACTGAGAATTACACCCAGTATACAGGACAGGGGAAGTGGTACTGTGCAGTATCCGTATATACAGAATAAGAGCAGATACTGAGAATTACACCCAGTATACAGGATAAGAGAAGTGGTACTGTGCTGTGTCCATATATACCGAATAAGAGCAGATACTGAGAATTACACCCAGTATACAGGGCAGGAGAAGTGGTACTGTGCAGTATCCGTATATAAAGAATAAGAGCAGATACTGAGAATTACATCCAGTATACAGGACAAGAGAAGTGGTACTGTGCAGTGTCCATATATACAGAATAAGAGCAGATACTGGGAATTACATCCAGTATACAGGACAAGAGAAGTAGTACTGTGCAGTGTCCATATATTCAGAATAATAGCAGATACTGGGAATTACATCCAGTATACAGGACAAGAGAAGTGGTACTGTGCAGTGTCCATATATACAGAATAAGAGCAGATACTGGGAATTACATCCAGTATACAGGACAAGAGAAGTAGTACTGTGCAGTGTCCATATATTCAGAATAATAGCAGATACTGGGAATTACATCCAGTATACAGGACAAGAGAAGTGGTACTGTGCAGTATCCGTATATAAAGAATAAGAGCAGATACTGAGAATTACACCCAGCATACAGGACAGGAGAAGTGGTACTGTGCAGTATTCGTATATACAGAATAAGAGCAGATACTGAGAATTACATCCAGTATACAGGACAGGAGAAGTGGTACTGTGCAGTATCCGTATATACAGAATAAGAACAGATACTGAGAATTACACCCAGTATACAGGACAAGAGAAGTGGTACTATGCAGTGTCCATACATACAGAATAAGAGCAGATACTGAAAATCAGGGCTGTGGAGTCGGAGTCGTGGAGTCGGAGTCTGAGTCGGTCACCATTTTGGTGGAGTCGGAGTCGGTATAAAATGGACCGACTCCTAAAATATATAATGAATTAGTACATTTAGTTCAGTGCTGAATATATTTTTATAAAAATTTGTGAAAATGATGAAATGTCCTATAAATGTCTGTTCTATTCCTGATCTAAGGATTTAGGCTTTTAGTTGAGATGACTGTGTACTGCCCTTTATGTCCAGTGCATGTTCTCTCTGTATGCTTTATGTTTCCTCTGAGCTCATGTTTGGAGAGGTTAGCTGCTCTCATGGCTTCTATCTGCTGATGTAAAACACCTAGAGCCTTATGTATGAAAACTGTCTAGGTGTAGAAGTTTCTTTGTTGCCCATAGCAACCAATCAGAGCTCCCGTTTCATTTCATATAGTGCTCTGGAGAAATGAAAGGGGAGCTCTGATTGGTTGCTATGGGCAACAAAAAAAGTCTTAGACCTAGACAGTTTTCATACATCAGGCCCAGAGGTGTAGCTAACTGGGGGGGAAGAGGGGGGGCAGGGGAGGCGATGCTCCGGGCCCAATACCTCTGGGGGGGCCCAGCAGGGATGGCCTTAGTACAATCAGGCGAATACAAGTGAGTGCTTACATTATGGAGTCTGATGGGGGAACATTAAGCCGATCTGAGGTCTGATGGGGGCACATTCTGATGATCTGACGTCTGATGGGGGGCACATTCTGATGATCTGAGGTCTGATGGGGGAACATTCTGCTGATCTGAGGTCTGATGAGGGCACATTAAGCCGATCTGAGGTCTGATGGGGGCACATTAAGCCGATCTGAGGTCTGATGGGGGCACAATACGCTGATCTGAGGTCTGATGGGGGCAGATTAAGCCGATCTGAGGTCTGATGGGGGCAGATTCTGCTGATCTGAGGTCTGATGGGGGCACATTCTGCTGATCTGAGGTCTGATGGGGGCACATTCTGCTGATCTGAGGTCTGATGGGGGCACATTCTGCTGATCTGAGGTCTGATGGGGGCAGATTCTGCTGATCTGAGGTCTGATGGGGGCACATTCTGCTGATCTGAGGTCTGATGGGGGCACATTCTGCTGATCTGAGGTCTGATGGGGGCACATTCTGCTGATCTGAGGTCTGATGGGGGCACATTCTGTTGATCTGAGGTCTGATGGGGGCACATTCTGCTGATCTGAGGTCTGATGGGGGCACATTCTGCTGATCTGAGGTCTGATGGGGGCACATTCTGCTGATCTGAGGTCTAATGGGGGCACAATACGCTGATCTGAGGTCTGATGGGGGCACATTAAGCCGATCTGAGGTCTGATGGGGGCAAGGGACTGTTAGTTTAGTGATGTGAAAGCTGGGGACAGGTTTCCTTTAACATAGGAGTCCCCTTTTTTACTCCTATTAATCCTATATTTTCCTGCATTATGTGGTAGAGTATTTACACTAGGGTATGTAGAAAGTCTATTGTACTGTACTTAACAGCATAGATGATCTAGCAGTTTATATAGTCATCTTTCTAATACAGTATTATAACCACAACTAGTAGTATGTGCCTGTAAAGTTAGAAACGTGCGTTTGGGAAGCCAATAAGTGGGGGGCCCACTCAAGTATGTTTCGCCCCCCCCCCCCCCCATGTGCTGAACCTCTAGCTACGCCTCTGATCAGGCCCTAAGTGAGCTGTACCCAGAGAAGCCTGATAGATTACAAACTGTTTTTGTCATGACTTATCTGTGCTATTGATTTTATGCAAATTTGTTTAAATTTATCACTTAAACATGCTCCATGTATGAGGGAGTAGGAGTCGGAGTCGGGAGTCGGGGAGAGGGGAAATTGAGGAGTCGGAGTCGGGGCTTTGGCTTACCGACTCCACAGCCCTGCTGAAAATTACACCCAGTATACAGGACATGAGAAGTGGTACTGTGCAGTGTACATATATACAGAATAAGAGCAGATACTGAGAATTACACCCAGTATACAGGACAGGAGAAGTGGTACTGTGCAGTGTCCATATATACAGAATAAGAGCAGATACTGAGAATTACACCCAGTATACAGGACAGGAGAAGTGGTACTGTGCAGTGTCCATATATACAGAATAAGAGCAGATACTGAGAATTACACCCAGTATACAGGAAAGGAGAAGTGGTACTGTGCAGTGTCCATATATACAGAATAAGAGCAAAATACATATGATCATGTGCACAAGTCCTAACACAGATCTGAGAAGAAGGTAGGTGGTGTGTGGATGGGGGAGGGTATCTTTACATTATTATAGGTGTCATGAGGTGAAGTGCGGGTTTGAAGTGCTGTCTGGTATGTGGAGAGCCGTATCACACACTCTGGAGCAGACATCACCTTTACCCTCAGTGACACTGGTGACAATCTACATTCCTGTCCACCAAGGACATTTTTTCAGGTCTTCAAATAGTTTCTTATGAATAGTTAAACCTCTGAAATCAACCATGCAAGATCATTTTTTCTCCACAACATACTGTCAGGAGGCTCCACACATAATTTTGATAGCTGACAGATCCAGGTGAAATCTAGAGTTTCACCAAGTTTCATCTAATATGTGCAGGCAACATTCTGTATAAGGCCTCTTTCACACGACAGTAATTTTTGCGGGCTCCGATCCGCATTTTTTGCGGATAGGATGCGGACCCATTCATTTCTATGGGTCCGCAAAAAATGCATCCGTTTGTCCGTTCCGTAGCCTGCAAAAAAAAAAAAAAAGAACATGTCTTATTCTTGTCCGTATTACGGACAAGAATAGTACTGTTCTATTAGGGGCCAGCTGTTCCGTTCCGTAAAATACAGAATGCACATGGATTCCATCCATTTTTTTTGTGCACCGCAAAACACAACGTTCGTGTGAAACTAGCCTAAAGGTGATTAAAAGAGAGCTCTACTCTAATGTGAATCATGACAGAGATTCCAAAATGGAAGATCAATACCAAGAAATATGAGCATGGACTCCTGACATCGAGCCACTTTCCCAGGACAATGAATCATAGAAAGACTAGTGGAGAAGGACATAATTGTATGTCATATCCTGACCACAGGCTGCTCGGGAGCATCTGAGGACGGCCCTAACTGAAGATGACCTGTGGCCAATAATGCTATAGGGGCCTTACAATAGGCAGTACATAAGAAGGTCAGAAACCGTTGGGTGCGTCCTGTGACCATTAAACGGTACCGCACTCAAGGATGGTACAGTGACTCACATGGACTCAGTAATGCCCAACTTGAACAGCGGTGAACTGAAAATGAGGTAATGAGCACAATCCCTTAGTATATCAGAGAGGGAGTAAACCTAACTGTTACACACAGCACTGTAGCACCAAGCTTGACAGTTATACACAAATGGGAGGCACACAACTTGGTGGTTACCAATAGCAGCATCATAGTCTATGTCCGGTTTGCCAAGTAAATTCATAGACAGTTGCCAACAGCACCAGAGCACTCTACATAGTCCACAGTCTCTATAGTCGACAGGTAGTTTCCGGTGGTAGAAGCACAGTCTTCATAGTTGACAGGTAGCTTCCCGTGGTAGAAAAGCAGTCTCTATAGTCGACAGGAGGTTTCTAGTGGTAGAAGCACAGTCTCTATAGTTGACAGGTTGTTTCCCGTGGTAGATGGACAGTCTCTATAGTCAACAGGTGGTTTCCACTGGTAGAAGGACAGTCTCTATCGTCGACAGGTAGTTTTCAGTGGTAGAAGGACAGTCTCTATAGTCAACAGGTGGTTTCCATTGGTAGAAGGACAGTCTCTATAATCGACAAGCAGTTTCCCATGGTAGAAGGACAGTCTGTTTAGTCAACAGGTGGTTTTCGGTGGTAGAAGGACAGTCTCTATAGTCAACAGCATGGCTGTGGAGTCGGTAAGCCAAAGCCCCGACTCCGACTCCTCAATTTCCCCTCACCCCGACTCAGACTCCGACTCCTACTCCCTCATACATGGAGCATGTTTAAGTGATAACTTTAAACAAATTTGCATAAAATCAATAGTACAGATAAGTCATGACAAAAACAGTTTGTAATCTATCAGGCTTCTCTGGGTACAGCTCACTTAGGACCTAATCAGAGGCGTAGCTAGAGGTTCAGCACATGGGGGGGCGAAACATACTTGAGTGGGCCCCCCACTTATTGGCTTCCCAAACACACGTTTCCAACTTCACAGGCACATACTACTAGTTGTGGTTATAATACTGTATTAGCAAGATGACTATATAAACTGCTAGATCATCTATGCTGTTAACTACAGTACAATAGACTTTATACATACCCTACTCTAAATACTCTACCACATAATGCAGGAAAATATAGGATTAATAGGAGTAAAAAAGGGGACTCCTATGTTAAAGGAAACCTGTCCCCAGCTTTTACATCACTAAACTAACAGTCCCTTGCCCCCATCAGACCTCAGATCGGCTTAATGTGCCCCCATCAGACCTCAGATCAGCTGAATGTACCCCCATCAGACCTCAGATCAATAGAATGTGCCCCCATCAGACCTCAGATCAGCAGAATGTTCCCCCATCAGACCTCAGATTGGCTTAATCTGCCCCCATCAGACCTCAGATAGGCTTAATGTGCCCCCATCAGACCTCAGATCAGCGTATTGTGCCCCATCAGACCTCAGATCGGCCTAATGTTCCCCCATCAGACCTCAGATCGGCCTAATGTTCCCCATCAGACCTCAGATCATCAGAATGTGCCCCCATCAGACCACAGATCAGCAGAATGTGCCCCCATCAGACCTCAGATCATCAGAATGTGCCCCCCATCAGACCTCAGATCAGCGTATTGTGCCCCCATCAGACCTCAGATCGGCTTAATGTGCCCCCATCAGACCTCAGATCGGCCTAATGTTCCCCATCAGACCTCAGATCAGCAGAATGTGCCCCCATCAGACCTCAGATCAGCAGAATGTGCCCCCATCAGACCTCAGATCAGCAGAATGTGCCCCCATCAGACCTCAGATCATCAGAATGTGCCCCCATCAGACCTCAGATCGGCTTAATGTGCCCCCATCAGACTCCATAATGGAAGCGCTCACTTGTATTCACCTGATTGTACTAAGGCCATCCCTGCTGGGCCCCCCCAGAGTTATTGGGCCCAGAGCATCGCCTCCCCTACCCCCCCCTCTCCCCCCAGTAGCTACGCCTCTGGGCCTGATGTATGAAAACTGTCTAGGTCTAAGACTTTTTTTGTTGCCCATAGCAACCAATCAGAGCTCCCCTTTCATTTCTCCAGAGCACTATATGAAATGAAAGGGGAGCTCTGATTGGTTGCTATGGGCAACAAAGAAACTTCTACACCTAGACAATTCTCATACATAAGGCTCTAGGTGTTTTACATCAGCAGATAGAAGCCATGAGAGCAGCTAACCTCTCCAAACATGAGCTCAGAGGAAACAAAGCATACAGAGAGAACATGCACTGGACATAAAGGGCAGTACACAGTCATCTCAACTAAAAGCCTAAATCCTTAGATCAGGAATAGAACAGACATTTATAGGACATTTCATCATTTTCACAAATTCTTATAAAAATATATTCAGCACTGAACTAAATGTACTAATTCATTATATATTTTAGGAGTCGGAGTCGGTCCATTTTATACCGACTCCACCAAAATGGTGACCGACTCCGACTCCACAGCCCTGGTCAACAGGTAGTTTCTGGTGGTAGAAGCACAGTCTCTATAGTCGACAGGTGGTTTCCGGTGGTAGAAGGACAATCTATATATTGCAGACAAAGGGCACCTGCAACAGACATAGCAACAGGACAGACATCCTCTGCACTCAAAGCAGGCTTAAAAGGGGTTATCCCATGATTTATGGGGTTTTCTGGGACTTATTGATGAGGTATCCTTAGGATTGGTCATTAATATCAGATCAGAGAGGGTCTGACTCCCAGCAATCCTTCAGCTGTTTTCAGAATCTTCAGCGCCAGAACCAAGCATCAGAACTACACGTCTATGTCCACTATATAGTTGCCGTGCCTGGTTACAGCAATGCTGCTCCCACTGCTGCTCCCACATAAGGCTAGATCATCAATAAATGAGTCCTGCAAAACCGCTTCAAAGGGAACCTGTACCATTGAACACTGTGTCTGAGCTAAAGGCTGCATTCCAAGTAGATTAATATAATGTTTTGTGGGAAAAGATTCAGTGTCATCTGTATTTCATTCTTTTAACTTTCTGCTCATTCTTCACTTTGGAGTCCAGTAGACGGTCCTATCAGTGACTGACAGTACAGTGTTAGCTGTCAATCACTGATATGACCACCTCCTTGGCCCCAAAGCCCAGAATGAGCAGGAGCATCTTTTCCCACAAAACTATATCAATCTGCTCCCCTCATCCTGATGTAATAAGCTACGCTGCATTTTCACTGTGACAGATTCACAGGAATGAAAATCGGACATCATATAGTACAGGACAATCTTTCCAAGCTAAAACAAGCGCTATATCTCACATGGACCTCAGGTCACCACTCACTCCCACCTAATCCCAATCTCTAGACCAGAAGTGGTCCAGATCTACCCGTGCCATCCAGTGCAGTCTCCTCTCCTAGACCGTGGACTCACTCCATCAGCCCAGTCGGCCACAGCAGTCCAGAGTGGGTCCACAACTGCATGCCCCATGGCAGAGTCCTCATCTTTTTCAGAAATTCCAAAGCAACCAGTGGCAAGTACACCTTGGTCATACACTTACTGACTGCCTATGAGGTGTGTGAGCTTTCACCTCAGTGCCCAATGCTAGTCTTAAAGGGATATTTTGGATAGAACAAGTTATAACCTATACAATAGATAAGGACCTATCATAAGGGTCAACTGTTAGATCGGTGGGGGTCTGACTGCTAGGACCCCCTTCCCTGACTGGGGGACCGGTGTCACCTGTTTGAATAGAGTGCTGGTTGAGCATTTCTCCGTTCATCCCTAAGGAAAGGCCGGACTACAGTGCTCAGCTATCCAAGGTGGTATTATATACGAATGTATTAGGGCTCATCCACACCAACTTATTTTTTGTCTGTTTCCATTCTGCAGGAGCCAAAAATAAATGGTGCCATGCCCCTAGCGGTATCCGCGATTTGCAGACTGCAAAACACTTATGGCCGTGTGCACGAGTCCTTAGGCCCAATTGACATGAACATATTTTTGTTCCGCGTCCAATCTGCATTTTTTGCGGACTGGATGTGGACCCATTCATTTCAAGGAGTCCGCAAAAATAGCGGACAGCACTCCATGTGCTGACACATCCGTATATCCATTCCACATCCTGCAAAGAAGATAGAACATGTCCTATTCTTGTCTGTTTTATGGAGAATAGGCATTGTTACAATGGATCCGCAAAAAAAAAAAAAAAAAATGTATGCAACATGTACGTCTCAGAGGCGTCATCTGGATTTTTTGCAGCCCACAAAATACATACGGTCGTATGAATAAACATGGACCACTCTGAAAGATATCACTGTGTTATCTGTGATGTTACATAGGACTGCAGGTGACGTCTCCCATTTTCCCACTTACTTTACATTGCTGTGTCCCTTGACTTGTCATCTTGCTGCCTCCATAACATATCAATTCCAACTGGAATTTAGGCAGTAAAATGTCTAATTAGTGGGGGTCCAGTGCTCGAGCCAATCATCTCACTGAAGGGCCATGGTGTTCCTGTGACTTCTGCATCCCCTTCATCCAGGTACATATGGCTGATCTGTGCTTTTTTACATACACAAGATGCAGTGTTTGGCACAGCCATATTATGGAGTGGCCATTGTGACTGGCAGGGGATTTGGAGTTCGGACCACCATGATCAGTATTGTCTACAATATTCATGGGACCTATTAAGAGAGTCTATTAAAGTTAAACCTTTAATGACCTATGACGGATTGGTGGTAGAAGGACAGCCGCTATAGTTGACAGGCAATTGCTGGTGGTAGGAGGACAGTCTCTATAGTCAACAGGCGATTGCTGGTGGTAGAAGAAGGAAAATCTCTATAGTCAACAGGCGATTGCTGGTGGTAGAAGGAAAGCCACTATAATTGACAGGCAATTGCTGGTGGTAGAAGGACTGCCGCTATAGTTGACAGGCAATTGCTGGTGGTAGAAGGACAGTCTCTATAGTCAACAGGCGATTGCTGATGGTAGAAGGACAGTTTCTATAGCCAACAGGTGATTGCTGGTGGTAGAAGGACAGTCTCTATAGCCAACAGGCGATTGCTGGTGGTAGAAGGACAGTCTCTGTAGTCAACAGGCGATTGCTGGTGGTAGAAGGACAGTCTCTGTAGCCAACGGGCGATTGCTGGTGGTAGAAGGACAGTCTCTATAGCCAACAGGCGATTGCTGGTGATACAAGGACAGTTTCTATAGCCAACAGGCGATTGCTGGTGGTAGAAGGACAGTTTCCATAGCCAACAGGCGATTGCTGGTGATACAAGGACAGTTTCTATAGCCAACAGGCTATTGCTGGTGGCAGAAGGACAGTTTCCATAGCCAACAGGCGATTGCTGGTGGTAGAAGGACAGTTTCCATAGCCAACAGGCGATTGCTGGTCATACAAGGACAGTTTCTATAGCCAACAGGCGATTGCTGGTGGTAGAAGGACAGTCTCTATAGCCAACAGGCGATTGCTGGTGGTAGAAGGACAGTTTCCATAGCCAACAGGCGATTGCTGGTCATACAAGGACTGTTTCTATAGCCAACAGGCGATTGCTGGTCATACAAGGACAGTTTCTATAGCCAACAGGCGATTGCTGGTGGTAGAAGGACAGTTGACATTCACAAATTCAAAAATTTGCTGAGGCCCAGACTTTTCTAGTAGATTTACCAACTCAGCAGACAATATCACATAAAAAACACCCTGAAATTCCTAGGGTACTTTCACCAGTGCCAGTGTTCACCGTATCCGGATTAACAGCATAATGCCAGGAACCGAAAGATTCCCATTCACTATAATGGAATCCACCAGTCATCTAGCCATTTTCCAGATGGACAAATACTGTTTTCTTGTCTGGCCAACTGTGGGCATTTAGGCCAGAACAGGCTGCCGGATCTCCTAATGCTAGTGTGAGAAGGAACGGCAGAGCATCCCTCCCGTTGTCTTATGACCGGCTGATAGTCAGACTATAATTGCTATGTGGCTTATCCTCGTCTGTATGCCAGCGCTCTGACACAAATGTACCTACTTGACAGATTGTATCAGAAAGCAAACACTGCAAATATGTGACCTGCAGGCAGGTTCCCCCCCAATTATGTAACAGCCCTCTAAACGTTTCCTTCACTGGACAATTAGTTATAAACCACACGTACTTCCACCACAATCCCCTAAACCCTGGATCTGTCCCCCACCAGCCATTTCTTACTCTAGCTCTTCTTTGGATACGATTTGACATCCAAAAGACACTAAACAGAGAAAAAACAAAACAACAAAAACAAACGCTGACATGTCCTAAATGAGTAGAAATTGCAAGCAACTTGCCGGTACATTGAAATCCATCCTGGAATAGTTGGTAGAAATCAAAAATCCATGTTCTCATATGCGGTAACCACATTCCCAATCATTACTTGCGATGTTGCTAGGTCACTGAATAGTCCTACGGCCCCCATACACATTATACTACACTGGACCAAACTTGCCGTTTTGGCGGGACTGGCCGACGGTCTGATGTGTCCCCCAACAGACGATGCTGCTTTGAATTTTTATGCCCTATCCTTTTGTTCTACCAGGAGATGAGATGTTTCTGGCAGTGGCTTGCTCCTCTCTCGCCCCATTGAAAATACATACATGCTCAACCCCAGTTTTTTATTCACAAAGAGTCAGCCCTCACAAAATCATTTAGTAAATAACTAATAATAAAAATGTTAAAAAAAGGTTCTCTTTAGGGAGGATGCCAATTATGCAAATTGCCAGCTCTTACTCCCGGAGTGGGCGTTCTCTGTGAAGGCTCTCCAGAATCGAAGCAGCAATTTGCAAAAGAAGGACTTTTTTGTATTTTTGTACATCTTCCTTTATTAGTTTACAACTTTTATTCTGTGGGGTCTCTATCCATTAAAAACAGGGGGCTATCCTGCCAATTGCTCCTCTTTAAGTGCTGCCCAAGCGGTGCAGAGGTGTAGCTATTCTTGTGCACTGGAGGGTGCACCGGCATCGCTGAGAACTTGCTCACCTGCCCCCATCAAACAACCCTAATTTTAACCTTCGGTACCTCCGAGTGTGACCTGTGAGGGGGGAGATATTGACGACCTCTGCTCATATGCCCGTTTTACTAAATGGTTCCCCTTGAAATAACAATTTTGGAGCTTCTTTTGTTAGAATTCCATATTTTGCCGTTCCTCTGTTATTCCTCATAGAACTTTATGAATAAATTAACAGTTGGGTGTTACTAGTTGGGGTGTGTCCCCTACACAGTCTAAGGGCTCATGTGCGTTCAGTGCCCGTGCTGTGGACCGCAATTTGCACGGGCACTGACAGTAGGGCCGCCGCATTCGGGTTGCGGACCGATTCATTTGAATGGGGTCCGCGATACGCGATCCGCATCCGACGGTCTGCACTGCAAAAAAGTAGTGCATGCGCTACTTTTTTGCGGTGCGGAGGCATGGCCAGAAAGACCACGGAAGCACACTGCAGTGCTTCCGTGGTGTTCTGATCCTTGCCTAACGCTCCGCATCTCCGGGCTACACGCGGACGGCGCCCGTGTATTGCGGACCCGGCATATTCGGGCCGCAATGTGGGCACGGGCCGTGTGCATGAGCCCTAACACTGTCCAATAAGGGTTTACAGAGCCTGACTATTTAGGAAAAACCTCTCTGACAGGTGGAATAGTAACACCCAGTTGTAAATTAATCAGGAGGAATCACAGAGGAACAGAACAATGCTGACTTCTAAGAAAAGATGCTCCAGAAAGTTCTTTCATGGGGAATACAAGTATAGACTAAGAGACACATGTAAAGGAAGGGACCAGGTCTTTCAATGCAGTTCTAGGGCTCACGCACATGAACGTATTTTCTTTCCATGTCCGTTCCGTTTTTTTGTGTGGATTGTATGCAGAATTATTAATTTCAATGGGTCCGCAAAAAAAACTTAAGTTACTCTGTGTGCATTACGTTTTCCGTATGTCTGTATTTTCGCTCCGCAAAAAAATAGAACATGTCCTATTATTGTCCGCATTACGGACAAGGATAGGACTGTTCTATTAGGGGCCAGCTGTTCCATTCTGCAAAATACAGAATGCACATGGACGTCATCCGTATTTTTCGCGGACAGCAAAATACATACAGTCTTGTGCATGAGCCCTTAAGTGGAGCTGGGCTTTGAGAAGAACCAGCAGAACTGTATCAAAATAAAAGGCACAAAGCAGGAGCCCGGTAGGTATATAATGGTAGTCAGAGTCCCGGCCAGGGACAAGGGGACATTCAGAGCCCCAGCAAGCGTCACGCCTTGGCCCTACGTAAAACCGCCTGAAATTTGGTCAAAGGACAAAGGTTTGTTAACTGCTGACACAAAGAAGATGCTGAGGTGACGTTCTCAGCCGAAAACCTGAGCTTCACCACCAAGCCAGAGCTCAACCTCCCAGACTTCTCGGCAATCATTCAATGTCCCTCAAGGTTTATAAAGTTGGGGCAACATGTGTCCTAGATTAACTGGGAGGCTCTGGAAAGGGGGAGCCTCGGCAATGTGAGACGATGGAGGCAGGAGAGGAAGCGGAGGGTGGGACGGGGAGGAGGAGGGGGGATGGAGAACATACTCATGTGCACATTGAAAAATCCTTTTTATTACGGTTGACATCCCCGCCAGGCTTAGCCCAAAACATATCTATAGGCGACTGCGGTGGTTAAATCCATGGGTATGGGCAGACGTCACCCACATGATCAATGATGAGTGGACTATGTCCTAAATGACAATGGTGCCAATTATATACAGTGTCATGGCCATTCTATGCAGCTCCTGCCAAACGGCAGTGCCCAAACCATATAAACTGCCATACAACAGTACTGTCAGCCATATGGCGGTGTGCCTACAGCATTCTGCGACATGGTAGTGCCCAAACCATATAGACTGCCATACAACAGTACTGTCATCCACATGGCGGTGTGCCTACAGCATCCTGCGACATGGTAGTGCCCAAACCATATAGACTGCCATACAACAGTACTGTCAGCCATATGGCGGTGTGCCTACAGCATCCTGCGACATGGTAGTGCCCAAACCATATAGACTGCCATACAACAGTACTGTCAGCCACATAGCGGTGTGCCTACAGCATCCTGCGACATGGTAGTGCCCAAAACATATAGACTGCCATACAACAGTACTGTCAGCCATATGGCGGTGTGCCTACAGCATCCTGCGACATGGTAGTGCCCAAACTATATAGACTGCCATACAACAGTACTGTCAGCCACATGGCGGTGTGCCTACAGCATCCTGCGACATGGTAGTGCCCAAACATATAGACTGCCATACAACAGTACTGTCAGCCATATGGCGGTGTGCCTACAGCATCCTGCGACATGGTAGTGCCCAAACCATATAGACTGCCATACAACAGTACTGTCAGCCACATGGCGGTGTGCCTACAGCATCCTGCGACATGGTAGTGCCCAAAACATATAGACTGCCATACAACAGTACTGTCAGCCATATGGCGGTGTGCCTACAGCATCCTGCGACATGGTAGTGCCCAAACCATATAGACTGCCATACAACAGTACTGTCAGCCATATGGCGGTGTGCCTACAGCATCCTGCGACATGGTAGTGCCCAAACCATATAGACTGCCATACAACAGTACTGTCAGCCATATGGCAGTGCCCAAACCATATAGCCTGCCATACAACAGTACTGTCAGCCACATGGCAGTGCCCAAACCATATAGACTGCCATACAACAGTACTGTCAGCCATATGGCAGTGCCCAAACCATATAGACTGCTATACAACAGTACTGTCAGCCACATGGCGGTGTGCCTACAGCCTCACCATCACCTCATGAATGTGCCTTTACAATATCACCAGCAGCTCAGCCTGGCCCAGACCATATGCATAGCAATAGTTCTGAAATAGTATTGGTAACAGCTTGGCAGTGCCCATTTGACAATTTACAAGTGGTACTGCTACAAACATTGCAGTGTTCACAGCTATATAATCACAATTCCCATACAGTATGGTGAAAAGATTCCCAGTGCCCATACAGTGCTGCCATGAACTGGGCAGTGAGCACACGGTATCGACAGCCATAGGACAAAACTACAGTACTGAAACAGTACAGTCTGCATTTTGCAATAGTTCCACGCCACTCATGTGTAACCTCTGTTATTGTCTACTCCGATAATGAATTCACAATTCTGCAGACTTCATAGCTAAAATCTCCTATCATTGCCTGCTTGTTCAGTCTGTGGAAAATTGCAACCTGGGCAGTGTCGTTTTTATATCAGAAAGCATACCGCCATCTGATGAAGGAAAAACGAATTGCCCTCCAGTTAGTTTTTCAGATACAGTTTTTCAGATACAGTTAGATACAGCCCAAAAAACTGTTAGACTGTATCTGACAACGACACTGCTGACTGCTTCCAACAACCAGCAAAATTGTGAGTGCAGCACTAAAGTATAGAAGATGGATTCACACTATATATGCAATATACTCTATATACTCTGTATATGTTGGAAGGATTTCTATACAGTGACATCCATTGCTCTTAGGCTTCGGTGTTTTTTAAAAAAAAATATAGTATTTGTGCGGTGCCCCTGGACAGAAAAGCATAAATTGACTACGCTATTCTCTACAGAACGCAGAAGTAGTACCGGATAAGTAATGTAATGTATATACACAGTGACTCCACCAGCAGAATAGTGAGTGCAGCTCTGGAGTGTAATACATGATGTAACTCAGGATCAATACAGGATAAGTAATGTATGTACACAGTGACTCCACCAGCAGAATAGTGAGTGCAGCTCTGGAGTGTAATACATGATGTAACTCAGGATCAATACAGGATAAGTAATGTAATGTATGTACACAGTGACTTCTCCTGCAGAATAGTGAGTACAGCTCTGGAATATAATACAGGATGTAACTCAGGATCAGTACAGGATAAGTAATGTAATGTATGTACATAGTGACTCCACCAGCAGAATAGTGAGTGCAGCTCTGGAATATAATACAGGATGTAACTCAGGATCAGTACAGGGTAAGTAATGTATGTACACAGTGACTCCACCAGCAGAATAGTGAGTGCAGCTCTGGAGTGTAATACAGGATGTAACTCAGGATCAGTACAGGATAAGTAATGTATGTACACAGTGACTCTACCAGCAGAATAGTGAGTACAGCTCTGGAGTATAATACAGGATGTAACTCAGGATCAGTATGGGATAAGTAATGTATGTACACAGTGACTACACCAGTAGAATAGTGAGTGCAGCTCTGGAGTATAATACAGGATGTAACTCAGGATCTGTACAGGATAAGTAATGTGTGTACACAGTGACTCCACCAGCAGAATAGTGAGTGCAGCTTTGGAGTATAATACAGGATGTAAATCAGGATCAGTACAGGATAAGTAATGTATGTACACAGTGACTCTACCAGCAGAATAGTGAGTGCAGCTCTGGAGTATAATACATGATGTAACTCAGGATCAGTACAGGATAAGTAATGTATGTACACAGTGACTCCACCAGCTGAATAGTGAGTGCAGCTCTGGAGTATAATACAGGATGTAACTCAGGATCAGTACAGGATTAGTAATGTATGTACACAGTGACTCCACCAGCAGAATAGTGAGCTCTGGAGTATAACACAGGCTGTAATTCAAGCCCCGTACACGATTAACGAAAGTACGCACAGGGACTCCATTTTTTACATGGAGTGATCTTAAAAAATGTTTCTTTACTCGGTCATCACTACTGGCAAATTAATGTCCACTACACACCATGAATAGTATAATACTGATATAACAGTAATAATAATAGGAGATAATACTGGTATCACCTCCAGCCTTTTCTCACCTCACTATCTGTTCATGCCACGTCTCTCACAGTTCATCTGCTCGCTACTTCAAAGACAAGATGGATTCTATTAGGCAGCAGCCTCTCCTCGCTCACACCTCTTACACCTTATCTATTTTATCTTCGTTCTTTCATCTATATTATGGGGCGTCTTCTGCTCTCTGTCCATTATTTGCTTACTCAGTCCTTCTAATACGTCATCTTGTTTCAGGTTAAATCTGACACGTCAGTTTTAACTACTTGCATTCCCCATGAAATAACAATTATGGAGCAACTATGTTGTGCCGATCCTCTATTATTCCTACTAGAAGTTTATGACTGAATTGCCAGTAGTCTACAAAGAAGGTCCATCTGGGTGTTACCAGTTGGCGGTGTGTCCCTGCAGTCTAATCAATGCTGCCAGTGTCACTGTGTAGGGATACACCTCCAACTGGACCTTTATTGCAGACTGCTGCCAATTCTTTCATAAACTTCTCGTAGGAATAATAGAAGAATGGCACAACACAGCATCATAAAATAGATGTTCCAGAATAATTTTATGAGGAATGCAAGTAGTCAATGAAACATACATGTCAGGAGAGGCGAGAGGCCCTCTTTCATCATTTGCCTGTAGCAAACCTCCACTGGTGAGATGGGAAGAATACAGCACCGATCCTGTGTGACAGGGGAGGGTGGTATTCTCCTTATTCACACAGTCCAAAGCAGAAAGGCGTATAGGAGCTGCCATCTTTCAGGTTCAAAGAGTGGTGTAACATTGGCTTCAAACACGATTGTATCAAGGATAACACGTTTTAGGGTCTCAATCCCCTTGGAGAGGAATCAAAAGAAACCCAGTGGTGGTGTAACATTGGCTCCAAGCACGAGTGCATTAAGTCCAATGCGTTCTAAGGTCTCACAGTATCCCTTCATTGGGTGTAAACACTGCCGTCTTCTGAGGTGAAGGAAACTTCAATGGAGCTTTCTTTCAGAGGAGCTGAAACATTGCTTTTGCGACTTCACTTTACTGGATTTCTGGCACCTATTTTGAAATGATGTCTTTACCAAAATCCGGACAACTCATTTCATTAACCTAAAGAAGCTTGTACGACCGTGAAATGCATACACCTTACTGTAACAGAGACCGGAGTCAACGTTATATCACATGAGGGGTCATCTCATCGGAAAAGGATCATATGATCATTCTGAAAGAGGGCACCTGATGAAGGGGTGAAACCCAAAAACACGTTATCCTTGAGGCAGGTTCACAGCCAACATGAGCACACTAGACTCTTTTCTTCATCTTAAATTGGACCTGTCCCCTCTCCCGGACAAGTCTGTTTTAGGACTTACTTGTATTCCCCATTTAATAACAAATCTGAAGCATCTATTTTACAATTCCTCTATTATTCTTGCTAGAAGAAGCCATCAGTCAGCAATAAAGGCTCAGACTGGGGTTATCAAACACTAGCAGTTCTGATTTTACAGTGTCAGACTGTGCAGGAAAATACCCCCCCCCCCAAACTGGACCTTTATTTCAGACTGCTGACAATTACTTCATAAACTTGTAGTAGGAATAATAGAGGAATGGCAACATCATGCTATAGAATTGCATAAAGATGACATATCAAAAGCAGTGACAGGTCAATTTTAAAGCCAATACCCTTTCCTACGTTAAAGGGGGTTTCCAGGATAGGCCAACGATATCAGATTGGTGGGGCCTGACCTCTGAATATCAGCTGTTCGGTTTTAGCTCCAGAATGGCACAGCCATCCTTTGTGTTGCGGATGGAGCCATGTACTTTTGGTGCTCAGACCACATCCAAACAGCTGATTGTCAGGGATGCCAGGTGTCAACTTCCCCCCAACAGGTATTGGTGCCCTATCCTGAGGATAGCCCATCAGCATCAGAATACTGGAAACCCCCCATTGCTCCTGTAGAGGTGTGAGCAGTTTGGTGCTCCCTCTTTCTGGGTCTTTAAGCCTGTATACTTGGGGGGTGTATGGCAGTGGTTTCCTTTATAGGGGACTGATAGGAGACTAGTAGATGGCAGAGCTTCACTCTTCTCTGAATGAATCAGAGATCTGTCCTTCACCTTCAAGACCCCAAGGTCACAACCCTGGTCTCGGCACAGTGCACTTGTCTGGTGCCTATGGTTTGCAGACCACCCATACACTGCAGCTGTGACAAAGCCCTGCCGCCTTTGTGAAAGTTGTCACGTTCCAAGAGGGCGATTAACCACCCTAAGGACTGAGGGAAATCATACAGTGTCATAGTGTTCTTATAGAAAGACGCCGTACAAGGTGCAACCACAAGTGCAACCAAAATATATCATTTGGCTCCTACATTGATAAAATCTGGGACTGCATTCTGGCTGCAACCAGCAATGGAAGCAGGAAAGGTGGAAGGAGGTTTCCAGAAGTAACTTATGGATGATCTATTCTTAGGAAAGGTTATCAAAAGCAGATTTCCTATGAACGCTTGCTCCCGATAATTGCCCTAGAAACTGCTCAGGATGTCAAACCACATGGACATTTATTCTAGTTTCATGTCTAAAACTAAAGACTTTCTAGAGAAGTTGAGGTCACTCGTTTCTTTGGTTTTAGTCATGCACAAAAGTCATCCAGCATGTGTCAGCAGGATAAGGCTACCTTCACATGGGGTTCATCAAAAACGCTTCTGTTACTGATAATACAACCGTCTGCAACCGTTATGAACGGATCCGGATGTATTATCTGTAACATACCCAAGATGGATCAGTCATGAACTCCACTGAAAGTCAATGGGGGACGGATCAGGTTTCTATTTGGTCAGATTGTGTCAGAGAAAACGCATCCGTCCCCATTGACTTGCATTGGGGGTCATGACAGATCCGTCTTGCTCCGCATCCCAGGACAGAAAGCAAACTACAACATGTTGCGGTTTACTTTCCGGTCTGGGAACGCAACTAAACAGAACGGAATGCATTTTGAAGCACTTTGTTGTGTTCAGTTACATTTTGTCCCCATTAACAATGAATGGGGACAAAACGGAAGAGTTTTTTTTCCGGTATTAAGCCCCTATGACGGATCACAATACTGGAAAATATTAACGCTAGTGTGAAAGTAGCCTAATTGTGTTGTACATAGTGGACAGTATTGTAGTAATTCTATTCTTGTACATAGAAGGCAGTATTATAGTAGTTATATTATTGTAGATGGGGGCAGTATTATAGTAATTATATTCTTGTACATAGGAGGCAGTATTATAGTAGTTATATTCTTGTGCATAGAGGGCAGTATTATAGTAGTTCTATTCTTGTACATAGGAGGCAGTATTATAGTAGTTCTATTCTTGTACACAGGAGGCAGCATTATAGTAGTTATATTCTTGTACATAGGAGGCAGTATTATAGTAGTTATATTCTTGTACATAGGAGGCAGTATTATAGTAGTTATATTCTTGTACACAGGAGGCAGTATTATAGTAGTTCTATTCTTGTACACAGGAGGCAGCATTATAGTAGTTCTATTCTTGTACACAGGAGGCAGCATTATAGTAGTTATATTCTTGTACATAGGAGGCAGTATTATAGTAGTTATATTCTTGTACATAGGAGGCAGTATTATAGTAGTTATATTCTTGTACATAGGAGGCAGTATTATAGTAGTTATATTCTTGTACATGGAAGGCAGTATTATAGTAGTTCTATTCTTGTATATAGGAGGCAGTATTATAGTAGTTATATTCTTGTACATAGGAGGCAGTATTATAGTAGTTATATTCTTGTACATAGGAGGCAGTATTATAGTAGTTATATTCTTGTACATAGGAGGCATTATTATAGTAGTTATATTCATGTACATAGGAAGCAGTATTACAGTAGTTATATTCTTGTACATAGGAAGCAGTATTATAGTAGTTATATTCTTGTACATAGGAGGCAGTATTATGGTAGTTCTATTCTTGTATATAGGAGGCAGTATTATAGTAGTTATATTCTTGTACATAGAAGGCAGTATTATGGTAGTTCTATTCTTGTACATAGGAGGTAGAATTATAGTAGTTATAGTATGGTATGGTCACCAGCTTTTGAACCCACTTACAAGGGTTCTCTGGGAATTCAAAAAATAAAATGACTGAAAATATTTAAATATGACTTTATTATAAATATATTCCCAAATACCTTTCATTAGTTATAATGACTTGTTTGTCTGCAGGGCAATCATCAGGGGAAGTACACATATAACCTGTCCTTATCACACAGAACCAGTTACTTCACAACACTGAGCTAAAGAGCTCCCTCATCCTCCTATCTACTTGTCAGGGATTATGGTCTTGAATACAGATAAAATCTTCAGCTGAATCTCTGTAGGAATGGAGTTCATGAGGAGACATGAAGTACAGGGGGGATGTGGATAATGAGCAGCATCCATCCTCTCTGTACTTCATGTCTCCTCATGAACACCATTCCTACAGAGATTCAGCTGAAGATCTTATCACCTGTATTCAGGATCATAATCCCTGACAAGCAGAGCAGAGAGGAGGATGAGGCAGCTCTTTAGCTCAGTGTTGTGTAGTAACTTATCCTGCTGTGCGATTAGGACAGGTTTTGTATGTATTAAAGGGGTATTCTCATCTTGGACAATGGGGGCATATCGCTAGGATATGCCCCCATTGTCCTATAGGTGCGGGTCCCGCTGCTGGGACCCGCACCTATAATGAGAACGATATGCCCCCATTGTCCAAGATGAGAATACCCCTTTAATAGGACGGCGGCCATTTTATTTACCCTGATGATTGCTACCTAGACAAAAGAAGCCATCATAACTAATGAAATTTATTTGGGAATATAATTATAATAAAGTAATACTTTAATATTTTCAGTAATTTTATTTTATGAATTCTCAGAGATCCCCTTTAACCTCTGCTATGTCTTTCTTGTGTACTGCTGTCCAAAGCTATGCCCAATATTCCATGTGCAGACTGACTAGTGATTTATAGAGTGCTAGAATTATATTTTGATTATGTGTATTGTGCTGATTGACAAAGAGTTGTCTTCTCTGATGACTCACGTTTTCTGCTTCGTGGAATGGATGGACATTGGCATGTCAGGTGAGAAACATCAGAACAAACTCTCTGCAACCATTGCTGGAAGAACACAAGGTGGTGGTGGCAGTGTTATGGTCTGGGGAATGTTTTTGTGGCAATCTCTGGGCCAATCATCCATGTGGAAGGCACTCTCAATCGATTTGGGTACAAATCTTTCCTTGCAGATCACGTGCATCCATACATGCTGATTGTCTTCCCTGTGGTGGATGGGATCTTCCAGCACAACAATGTGATGTCACACTGTTAGAAATGTCCGACATTAGTTGGAAGAGCATGTCCAAGGCTTCTGAGTACTACCCTGCCCCCCTAATTCTCCAGACTTTATCCCAATTGAGCACCTTGTTTGCTCTGTGGATCCTCCTCCACACACCCTGCAGTCATCATGGCTCCAGATACCTGTGACAACCTACCCGGACCTTACTGAGTCACTCCCAGCCCCTCTAGCTGCTGGATATTAGCTGGTGGTCATAATAATGTGACTCGACTGTGTAGTTGGCCAATCGTGCTGACGTTTCCTTTACATGTATGCTTTAGAAAAGGCAGGATTTTGGACATTTCCCCCAGATTCCTGGCCGTACCTGTCCTCGGATGGTTATCTGCTCACTTTAATCATTAAGCAGGTCTGCTGAACTTATCTGGACAATCACAGCTGTACAACACTAATCCACAAAAACACACACAAGATAAGGCGGTGATCAGATAGCCAGGTGTGGCGGTAGGGTCCATGGGATGGGGAATTGTTTATTTCCCACATTATACAGTGTCATATCTACAGTACTGAACAAAAGGCAGACACTGGTCTACTGGTGTCCTTAAAGGGCCAGTAAATGCCAGCGACTAGAGGCAGTCCTCAGTAATGGCCAGCAGCTGTTCAGATGTCTGAATCATAAAAATAGTGCCCATTTTTATGTGGGCTGTGGGCTGAAATAGTGCCCATACAAACGTGCCAGCCTCAGTGCCCCTACAACACAACCCCCTTAACTGCTCCAAGGAATTTGCATCCAAGCAGCCATTCAGCAGCCTCTTAAAGGGGTTCTTCTTGAGAAAAATATTCTACTTTTTCAAACCAGCACATCAGTCTGAATACTTTTGTAACTGCATGTAATTAAAAATTTTGTATAGTCACTGAGCTATTCACTAATATGTATCTGTATAGCGCCACCTGCTGGTTGTTCTTTTCTTTATATCTTTGACCAGGTCAGTGACATTGCTGAGGTGGACGCACATGTTCTATTCTTCAACTGCCACCAGCCCTATCTAATTAAGGGCTCATGCACACGAACGTCTTTTCTTTCCATGTCCGTTCCGGTTTTTTTGCGGACCGTATGCCAAACAATTTATTTCAACGGGTCCGTGTGCATTCCGTTTCCGTATGTTCGTATTTCCGTTCCGCAAAGAAATAGAGCATGTCCTATTATGGTCCGCATTACGGACAAGGATAGGACTGTTCTGTTAGGGGCCGGCTGTTCCATTCCGCAAAATATGGATTGCACACCGATGTCATCTGTATTTTTTGCGGATCTGTTTTTTCATACGGTCATGTGCATGAGGCCTAAGGCTGACAGTCTAATGTTTATGGGGGACTCCCAACTCTCCCCTGACAGATGATGCCGGGGAAGAGAAGGATAGGGTGAATTAGATTTTTTCGAGCAGCAGCTTTCTCCTCTCTCTCCATTGACAAAACATACACACTCAGCCAAACCCAACGTGTATGGGTATGGGGGAGTCAAACGAGACTGCTGGTTGACATCTACTGAATGTGTATGGCCAGCTTAAAGGGTCTGTCCAGGATTGCTCTGCTCAATTCTCTTCAGGCTGGCAGCTCATGGGGATGTGTCCTTTCTGCTACAGCTCTCTCCCTGTAACCGTCACAGCTTATTAAAGAGGGATTTTAAAAGTGGAAGCCTATCCTCAGAACAGATCAAGCAATGGAAGTAGTGCTTCTTCTGTACTTCATGGAGCCATCATGACTGGGAGTGATATACTACTATAATTACATAGTATATATGAAGGTCTACTGCCATTTTTGCTGTAAGTGGGCGTGGCTTTCCTTATGAGGACAGCATTTGCCATGTAAGCAGATATAACACCCACCAAATTTGTCATTCCTCTCAATCCAGAAATACTCACTGGTACAAAAAAACGGTACGAAAAACGGATGTTGCTCATAGCAACCAGGGGCCAATACGTTTCTTGCGCCAACCAATCAGAGTTCAATCAGGGTAACCGGACAGACAGGAAGTAATGTTGTTTCTATCAGCAGGTGACAGCTTTCCGGGACTTGATTGGCTGAGAAGGGCAATGGCTTCATTTCCTTTTTATTTTGGTTGCTAGGGGTAACACCTAACATTTCTTCAATTCAAGCAGTCATTAAATCTCCCACTGGGTTAAAACTCTGCTTTCCAGGTCTAGTGAACAGTACTTGGTCTAATCATACAGGAACACATACCAGGGTCACAGAATTGGGGCACAGTTGGCAGCCTTGCCATTCAGGAGTGTGAGAAAATGAGGGGATCAGCACCCACAGCAACCCAGCTGTTGTGAAACTACAACTCCCAGCCTGCACACTTGCTCCACCGTGCTTGGAACATTCATAGAATTGAATAAAGCATGCTGGGAGTTGTAGTTGGCATTTGAGAACGGCTGGAGTACGGGAGGTTGCTGACCCTGACAACATTTCTATACCCCCGAATAATAAATCAGTTGACAGACGGAGTCAGATACCCTAGATCAGTGATCGGCAACCTCCGGCACTCCAGCTTCTCTGAAACTACAACTCCCAGAATGCTCCATTCACTTCTATGGGAGTTACAACAACCAAGCAAGTGTGCATGCTGGGAGTTGTAGTTTCACAGCAGCCGGAGTGCTGACCCCAGTCCTAGATCAAAAAACGATCCATATTTAGGCAGATTTGCCATTCAGAAGTCTGGAAAAGCTGGGTGGCAGCACACATGGGAGCTGTAATATAAGGGAAGAAGAGGCTAACCGACATTCCCTGTACATCATGGCTCTTGTAAATCAGATGTCACTTTCCTAAAGGGCCCCTCCACCCCGTCATATTGTAACTCCCACCCCCTCCAGGCTCATTATCACCTGGGACCAGGCACAGATATGGATTCCAGGGCCACACGTTAATACATAACGTCTCACAGATCTATATGGCGGGAACACGCATACACCCACTCAGCTCTGCTGTGCCATGCCAATGAACTACTACATTATATAAATTGACCCTTGATGCAAATTACAAACCAGAGGAAATGTGGCGCAGTGACTGGATGAAGATTACTCATTGGTGCTCAGCTCAATCTTCTTGTCTTTTGAAAAGCCACCTCATGTCGCAGTCCTGCGCCAAATTACAAGATTTTCTGGATTAACAGATGCCAGACGAAAGCAATTTCTCTGCACTTGTTGTTCGCGTGTAGCTATAACCACATTCATGAGTACATTTTGGAGTTTATAGAATGAATCTGTTAAGTGCATTCACAATTCTGCAGCTTCAGAGCTGAAATCTCCCAGCATTCCCTGCTTGGTCAGCATCTGTACAGAGCTGGCTCTGTGGATCTGCATTCTGGGAAGCAATATCTTTATTACCAAGAACTAACCCCCCCCAACCCACCCTTTCAGCATTATAGGTGCAACAAGCTTGCTGACTGTTTCCAATAACCACAGCTCTTTCCAATATGGAGACACAATCCACACTGACCTGAGATATAAAATATATATAATGCAAAGATACTAATTTTCACAAGAACACAATGCATCCTCCAGTAACAAAGGAAAACCTGACAACTGTGGATGACCAGCTATGAACTGACAACCCCATGAACATAGATTGTAACACCTCTTAAAAGGTCAGTCCAGTTTTCTGTAAAGAAATTGTATAATGGAAAGTTCTGCTGCTTACTAATGGACAAGCCTAATATTTCTCACAGCTGAGATTTTGTTACAATTGTATCCAGCCTAGACAATCCTCTGTGAGCTAAACATATCAGCAGCACACTTTTCTGTCCTGATCATTTCTTTGATACAGTATATCAGTACAGTTAAAATGTTTCAGACTGTTTAGCTCACAAAGGATTGTCTACACTGGATACAACTGTAACAGACCCTCTGCTGTGAGAAGTCTTAGGTCTGTACAGGTTTTCAGCCTCTGGATCTAAAGGAGTGTTTTTTTTTTGGCAGAAGTTCAATAAAAGTGAATTTTCACCGGATCTACATGTACTGTATTTTCCATCATATTAAGAGAAGCGGTTTTCCTCTCCGCTCTGCGGTTCAAATCATTATAAATTACAGCAAGTGCGTCCTCCAGAAGGCAGCTGGGCTTGTGTCACCACCGGTGTGAAAATCAGTCACCAAAAAATCCTTGCTTCACCTTCTTCTGTCAAATTGTTACATTTCCCAGCTATCAGTAGCTGGGAAAGCTGGGTGGCAACCAACATGGCCACCATTACAGCATACGCCCCAGGTTTGCCAGACTTTTGAATAGCAAATCTGCCAGGTTGTCATGTAGTGATATGAGGGGCAGGAGATGTGTCTATACCTGAGTAAGCGGATTTCCCATTCAGGAGGTTAGGAAAGTTGATGAGCTGGAGATTTGTTGTTACCCAGCTTTCCCAGAAACAGATATAAAGAGAATTTGAATAGAACTTGACAGAATGTGTGTCACCACAAAAGCCCCCTGGATGTGGGAGCCGAGTATGAGTTCTGGGGGCTCCTGGTTGTTGGTGATACAGTGTATCCTGCAACAAACTTAGGGGTCCCAAAAACAAAGGCTCATAGACATGCAGGGTCAGCTGGAGCTGCATACCCCCGTTTATTTTACTGCCAGCTCACACCAGGGGATATATAAGAACAGAGCACAGATCTGTGGGATATAGACCACACAGAAGAGGGGTAAGTAAGAACAGGGCACAGATCTGGGGGGTACAGAGCACACAGCAAAGGGATAGGTAAGAACAGGGCGCAGATCTGGGGGGTACAGAGCACACAGAAAAGGGATAGGTAAGAACAGGGCGCAGATCTGGGGGGTACACACCACACAGCAGAGGGGTAGGTAAGAACAGGGCACAGATCTGGGGGATACAGACCACACAGCAGAGGGGTAGGTAAGAACAGGGCACAGATTATTGAGGCAGAGAGTATGGCATAAGGGGGTACACAGCACAAAGTAAGAATGCACTTGGCATAGAGGAGGGAGGTGCAGACATCATACCAAGGAGGTACAGGGGGTAGCGACAGATACATGAGCCATGTTCCAGATCCTGGGCATCTCCCAATATTTGGGGTGGCTCATATGATGGCACTAGGAGCACTGTGCTCTTGTTTGGGGCTCATCATAGAGACAGACAGAAGGGGCTCAGGATGCTCCAACACTTAGGGGCCCCATGACTGGGGGGAGACTGAGCTGAAGAAGTTAGGGGGTTCTGTAATGCTGGGTTTTCACTGGCTGCATTGGGGACAGGGTGGAAAGATAGGTGGAAGGCAGTGGGGTCACTTACCTGCATGACCAAAGGGTCACCTGCTCGGGTAATAATCCGGGATCCCCTCTCCCGGGGGTGCAGTGTAATAAAATGCCCCCACCTCACTGAGTGCCAATCCCGGGACAAGTGAAGGGACACTTCCCACAGATAAATCCACTAATGAGTTCTGTCACTCGGGTCTCTTGTGTCACTCGCGGGTCACCGGCCAACAGATTTCATCGTTCGGTCCCACACTGAGTGCTATAGATACAGTGTACTCGCAGAGCCCGGTGTGGCCCCCGGTTACGACTCTGCAGTCCAGTGCGTGGAGCGATGTAGCCCCTCACTCCAAAGATGAGAACTTGTCTCACTACGAGCCGTAACTCTGAAGCCACGCCCCTCGGGATATATCCTCCTATTGCCCAGTGACACGCCCCCGCATCTCTGAAACCGCGCCCACATCTCATATCCCCGCCCCCTGCAGGATAGCGGCCAGAACTGTGTGAGACGGGACAGTGAGGTAAAATTGTGACGAAAGTGTTCGTGAGGTGCGAGGTGAGGTGTGTGACGTCACGGAGGTGTGAGTGACGTGACATTAGCGAGCCTTGGATGATATAATGCAAAATATATTATATATGACTGGCCCACAGGGGTACAGGGGAATGCCCTGGTGGGCCCCTGAGCAAGGTGGGCCCCTAGTCTCCCACCTTCTGCACAAGTGGCACATAGCACAGTAGACTTACTGCACTACCTACATATATTCAGTGTACAGCACTATAACCAGCCTATGTTCAGAGAAAAAACTTGTTACATTTTTTATTATATTTGAATGTATCCATATGGAGGGCCCCCAAAATAAATTTTACTTGTGGGCCCTAGGCAGTGGCGTACCGCCAATGTAGGCAGACCACGCCACTGCTATGGGGCCTACGGCACAGGGCCATGCCCCCTTTACATTGTCTGATCTGCAAGCCAGCGCGGGCCCCTGGTTTCATAAACAGGCAGCAGTCAGCAGACCCAAAGCCAGTATGGCGCGCGCGGCAAAATGTAGCGCCCATCATGAGTTACCCGACTCCCCCCACCTGACCTGACCGGCGCTGTGGCTGACCTTTTCATGATCCATCCATCCTGTAAAGACACTGCTGCTGATTGGCTGGCAAGCAGCAGGCTGCACCCAGCCGGAACAAGATATGTACCACCACCACTCAGTCACCAACTCACCTTCCTCAGACTCAGCCACCTGTCAGGCCCCCGTCAGGGCACCGGGGCACAGTACGAGGAGGACTTCAGGCTCACATCAGGATTGGAATTGGAACCACAAGGTTGGAATTACTTGGGTTAGGTATTCTTGGGGAGGGCAGCAGCAGGAGTTTCTTGGGGGCACAGGCACTGTAGGCTCATATAAGACTCAGGACAGTGTAACTCCTTCCCTTCCCCACAGCCACAGGACAGTGTATAAATTTCAAATTGCCCACTAAGCAGCTGTGAAGAAGTTAATGCCTCCCCAAAATGCCCAGGTGCCCCTGCTGGGCACCTTACCTCACTCCCTGGGCCCTGCACCTCCAGTGCTGATGCCGTCACTGCATCCCCCCATAAGGCTAAATTCAAACATCCGTGGAGCATGGTCCGGGACTGTCCGTGAAAACCCGTACCGTGCTCCTGAGGGCAGTAGCGCACGGCGTTGTTGGTTGCTATGGCGCTGTGCGCTTCCTGAGGCTGCCGCTGTACAGCGGTACGCTGTTCACACTCGTATCACTGTAAAGCTGCGGCCTCAGGAAGCGCACGGCGTCATAGCAGCCAATGACGCCGTGCTCTCCTTCCCTCAGGAGCACAGTCCGGGTCCTCAAGGACCGTGCTCCACGGATGTGTGAATTTAGCCTTACGTGGATAAAAACCTCCAGCTACGTGGGGCACAGTCAATAGCAGGCCACTATGGGAACGAGCCTCCCTAGAATCGCTGGTGAAGCTAAGGAGGTTCATTTCTGGCACGGCCTGCTATTAGCTGCACCCCCCCACCGGGCATAAGTGTTACCTGTATGCGGTGCCTGGACATTTTGGGGAGCATAATAGGGGGGTACATAACCCCTTTAACCCTTTTAGCCCCGGAGGTTTTTTTGTTTTTGCGTTTTTGTTTTTAGTTATTGCTAAAAAGTTGGTTAAAAAATAAATAAATAAAGATTTTGTTTTCAATAGGTCATGTATACATTTTGTTATTGGGGGTGTGGCAGGG
Organism: Rhinella marina; assembly: GCA_900303285.1. Classification (NCBI taxonomy): domain Eukaryota; kingdom Metazoa; phylum Chordata; class Amphibia; order Anura; family Bufonidae; genus Rhinella; species Rhinella marina. The sequence goes on from ONZH01028545.1 coordinate 69,174, forward strand.
GAGGAGCCAGGGCAGGAGGTGGGATGGGCCAGGGTAGTGGGTGGGGTTAGGGGGGCCCAATTGAGATTCTTGCTATGGGGCCCCATGATTTCTATGTACGCCCCTGGCCCTAGGTACCCCAGTCCGACACTGTATATGATCACCAAGTTATGAGGCCCACTATATGACATCACAGAGGTATAAGGCACAATGTGTGACATCACATATGATATCCAATATATGACATCACAGAAGTATAAGGTGCAATGTATGACATCACAGAGGTATGAGGCACAATGTATGACATCACAGAGGTATGAGGCATAATTAATGACACCACAGAGGTATGATGCACTATGTGTGACATCACAGAGTTATGAGGCTCAATATATGACAGATCACAGAGGTATAAGGCACAAGGTATGACATCACAGAGGTATAAGGCACAAGGTATGACATCACAGAGGTATGAGGCACAATGTATGACATCACAGAGGTATAAGGCACAAAGTATGACATCACAGATTCATGAGGTACAATGTATGACATCACAGAGGAATGAGGCATAATGTATGACATCACAGAGGTATGAGGCACTATGTATGACATAAAAGAGTTATGAGGCTCAATACATGACAGATCACAGAGGTATGAGGCACAAGGTATGACATCACAGAGGTATGAGGCACAATGTATGACATCACAGAGGTATAAGGCACAAGGTATGACATCACAGAGGCATGAGGCACAATGTATGACATCACAGAGGAATGAGGCATAATGAATGACATCACAGAGGTATGAGGCACTATGTATGACATAAAAGAGTTATGAGGCTCAATACATGACAGATCACAGAGGTATAAGGCACAAGTTATGACATCACAGAGGTATGAGGCACAATGTATGACGTCAAAAAGATATGAGGCACACGATATGACATCACAGAGGTATGAGGCACAATGTATGACATCACAGAGCTGTGAGGCACATGATATGACATCACAGAGGTATGAGGCACAATGCATGGCATCACAGAAGTATGAGGCATAATGTATAACATCACAGAGGTATGAGGCACAATGTATGACATCACAGAGGTATGGGACACATAATATATGACATCACAGAGGTATGAGACACAATGTGTGACATCACAGAGGTATGAGACACAATATATGACATCACAGAGGTATGGGACACAATATATGACATCACAGAGGTGTGAGGCACACGATATGACATCACAGAGCTGTGAGGCACATGATATGACATCACAGAGGTATGAGGCACAATGCATGGCATTACAGAAGTATGAGGCATAATGTATGACATCACAGAGGTATGAGGCACAATGTATGACATCACAGAGGTATGGGACACATAATATATGACATCACAGAGGTATGAGACACAATGTGTTTCATCACAGAGGTATGAGACACAATATATGACATCACAGAGGTATGGGACACAATATATGACATCACAGAGGTGTGAGGCACACTATGGCATCACAGAGGTGTGAGGCACACTATATGACATCACAGAGGTATGGGACACAATATATGACATCACACAGGTGTGAGGCACACTATACGACATCACAGAGGTGTGAGGCACACTATATGACATCACAGAGGTGTGAGGCACACTATATGACATCACAGAGGTGTGAGGCACACTATATGACATCACAGAGGTGTGAGGCACACTATATGACATCACAGAGGTGTGAGGCCTCATATACTTTCTACCACCAGCTTCACCTGTTCTCACTGAAGCCATCACTGATCCCAGAGAGGAGCAACAGACTACAAACTGGCACTTTGCCAAGATCCACATTCATTCTGCCAATTCGTCATCACTTGCTCCTTGTATTGTATTTCCACTTGTATTGTACTGTGTCTTTAAGAAGCACCTGACACCATGCCCCTTGGTGACTGCTGACAAGATGGGAGTCTGCAACCTGCTGCTAAGGAGCAACTGACAGCATTTTACGTGGCAAATCTCAGTTGGATGTGGAAATGTAAACATTCTCAAATATAGTACAGGTCTTTGGTTAACACGAGCTAGTCCCCACCCTCGCCACCACCGCAGCCACCACAAACGTTGGGCTTTTTGAAGTTATTTTTAAGAATTTTCACTTTTGGAAAAACAAAACGGAGCGATTGAAGTCAGGTATAGCCCGCCACGAGCGCCGCACATTCCCCAGCTTTAATTTAGTGGAAACCATCATCAGGATTATTAACCAGCTGAAAGGGCACACGGCCGTCTGGGGTGAGATACAAGTGAAGCGGGTAGCTATGGAGAATGCCTTGTCACTCGGGCCCTTGAGTCTGATGGGCCCTTTGTACAAGGACAGCAGTGCAGGTGTGTGATGGAGATGTAACTTGATAAAAGCATTCAGGAGGCAGTTATATTTGGCATGCCCCTGCTCTTAGATGGGTCCTGGGCAAGTAACCAATACTGGTGGTCTTGGCCACAATCAGCTTATTGGGTTCTTTTTGTGTCTAATGGATACTCTCTCCTCTGGTGGCACTAAGCAGGGTCAACCAGGACATGTTCTCTAGGTGCTCAGTGCCAACCAATCATTTGGCCAGGGTATTTAGATACAGGGTAAGGGCAGCGACTGACTGCCCCAGGTGAAAAACAAGCCTTCGCTGTCAGATATGAAATTGTTACCTGAGTGTCCCTTCCCCTTTTGATGCCACAGCCGTTCATTTACGCCATGAAATTTTTTTAATGTCACCTGACAGTTAAATGCCCCACCCTTAGGCAGAATGAAAAGATGGTGGGGTGGAGGGGCAGAGTCTTATTCCCGGCTGATCTCAGGTGGCACAGTTTATTTTCCCAGTCCTCCAGGTAAATTCTTGCCTATTAGGCCTTATGCGCATGACCGTGTCCATTTTGTGGTCCACAAAACAAGGATGGCGGCCGTGTGGATTCTGCATTTTTTGGAATGGGACCTCTGGCCCTTAATAGAGTAGTCCTATCCTTGCCTGTGATACGGACAAGAATAGGACATGTTGGATTTTTTTTTTGTGGTGCCACGGAATAGACGTGCGGATGCGGACAGCATACAGAGTGCTGTCCGCATCTTTTGCGCCCCATTGAAGTGAATAGGTTTGCATCCGACCCGCAAAAAATGCAGCTTGGATGCAGACACAAACCACTATGTGGTGGGACCAGGAAGGGAGTGGTATGGGGCCATCATTGGCAGGAGAGTGTTTTATACCCAGAAGCCAAGTCCTAAATGCAAGGTGATTTCATAGAATAAGGGAAATTTTTCCAGTCGAGTCCCTCCAGTCCCCCATTCATACACCCACAATACAAATAAAAAACAAAAATTCCCACCAATTCAGGTCCATGTTGTGGGGACCAATGGGCGTTTTGTTTTTGGTTTTGCTTAGAGGCTGGTGACACATACAGTGCATTCAGTGTCACTTTTCTCACATTTTATAATATACCAAAATAAAAAAAAACATGTTTTTCCCCATCGATCTGCACTCAATACCCCTTAAGGGCAAAGTGAAAACAGAATTTTTGAAATTTTTGCAAGTTTATTAAAAAGAAAAAATGAAAATTTGGCATGGACATAAGTTATCAGACACTTTGCTATGACACTGGAAATTTCGCTCTGGGGGCCTCCCATTTCTCTTGATGATCTTTGAGATGGTTCTACACCTTGATTGGAGTCCACCTCTGGTAAGTTCAGATCATTGGACATGATTTGAAAAGACACACCGCTGTCAATACATATCATAGAAAAAACCAAGCCATAAGGAGGAAAGAACTGCCTGTAGAGCTCAGAGACAGGATTGTGTGCACACATAGATCTGGAGAAGGGTACACCGAAATAAATTCTGCTGCACTCAAAGTTCCCAAGAGCACAGTGGCCTCTATAATTATTAAATGGAAGAAGTTTGGAACAACCAGGACTCGTCAAAGTAAGAGAGGTGACCAAGAACCCAATGAGCTCCAAAGATCTGGAGTTTTCAAAAAAAGCATCTAAAGGACTTTCAGTCTGTGAGAAACAAGACTATTTGGTCTGATGAAACCAAGAGTAAACTTTTTGGCCTCAATTCTAAGTGTCATGTCTGGAGGCACTGCACATCACCTAGCCAATACCATCCCTACAGTGAAGCATGGTGATGGCAGCATCATGCTGTAGGGGTGTTTTTCAGTGGCTGGAACAAGGGACTCCTTCTTCAGGAAAAGCTGATTGGAACAAAGTACAGAGATATTCTTAATACCTGATCCAGGGAGCTCTGGACCTTAGAATGAGCTTCACCTTCCATCAAGACAATGGCTATAAGCACACAGCCAAGACAACACAGGAGTGGCCTAAGCTGTATTTAGATTCTGCGAGGAACAGCCGAAATCAGCTACTCATTAAGTGGAGGTGAAGGCTTCTTCTAGGATGGCCCTGAAAGCATTTCCTAGCAGACATTACGGTGTGTGGCCGGCTGATGACACGTGTTCGTTGAGTGTGGCTTATGTTACACATTTCCCTCCTTATCAGATGTCTTGAGTTTCCTGAAATCTCCTCAGTTATTTCTGGACAGCTGGAAATCTGTGTGTTTACGTGGATATGTTAATTACATCTCTAATTAGCGGGATGTAATCTGCTCTTCCCGCCGGCAGAACAGAGGATTAGCCATGGCTAATTCATCTGCAGGTACTCCTAGGAACAGGGTGCACAAATATTCATACCCCTATGAAGCTGCTACACACACTGGATGAAAGTGGGCTGTCAGGCGGATGACCACTCGTGTGCCAGTAATGTACATGGAAAAATAACCCCCTTCCCCCAATGAGAACCACCAGACTGATCGACAATAGAAAAAACAGTCGCTGTCATTGGTTTATCTCGTGTCTGCGGCGGTTTTCGCTGACGCTGGGATTTCTATGAGTGCTCATAATGGTGGCAGGGCCAGATTTATGGGATAAGTGCCCGCCAGAGGTTGTTTATTCCTTGTGGAGGAGAGGGAGTGGAGCAGACACCTCTAAGTGGCAGTTATCTGGAGGGGGGAACAATGGGGTCAGTGGTGGAAATCAAACATGCCAGTGTACTGTAAGTGCCCCACAAGAGCAGAGCCATGCAGGGGTCACAGGCACACCCTAGCTATTCATTACCTGGAGTGAGGGTCTAGTGCTGGATGAATTTGCTATAGAAAAACATAAGTCCACTGACTTTGGTTTTTGGGGTCTGTCTGCCATGTTTGCGCTCTTCTGGATACACTGTACCACGGAGCCCAGTGACTTTTGGATTCCATGTCCGCCATTTTGATGGAAAAATAGCGCTATTGAAAACGATGGATTCTGATGGAAACAGAACCTAAGTGACACATCCGGCACTTCTCACTGCTGAGAGTTTGTTACAGTTGTATCCAAACTAGACAATACTCTGGATAGGTCATCAGTATCTGATTGATGCTCACAGAAGTACCACAGCCTTCTCGCTGCTTTCCCTAGGCGAAGTGATGACACGTTCATCGGTCACGTGACCTAGGCGCAGCTCAACCGCATTGAAGTAAATGGGACTGAGTTGCGATACCAAGCACAGCCACCATACAATGTACGACACTGCTTGGTAAGCCGGGAGAAGGCCGTAGTGCCCACAGGAGTGCCGGTGCTCTCTCAAACAGCTGATCGCCGGAGGTCCCGGGTGTCGGGTATCCAGAGGTTAGGTCATCAGTATTAAAATCTCGAATAACCCTTTTAATTCTAGATTTAAGACATTTTGCACGCCAAAAATTGGCGTTGAGAATGATAAATTAGCCAGGCCTGCTGGAAAACCCCTCTCCCACCCGTCATTTTTTCTCAGTGGGGAGAAGTCGCAGGTTTTGCCTTACATCACCTTTACGCCAATTTACGTTCCCCAAAGTTTATTAGAAAATTCCTTACCTTTTATTTGCATGTGATGGATAACATTTTTCACCCACTTCCTCTTGCAGATGTTCTGAAATAATCCTACGTTGGTGGTGGGCTGGGGTCTGCATGGTGATATGGCTTTGTTTAGACAGATGACAATCATATTATTTTCTTCTATTTTCTAAACTGTTATAGGAGAACGTGCCTGAAAGGGTTAACAAGACCTGCGCCCCCACCCCATGACGACGGTGAGTCTTGTAGTCCTGGTCATTCCAGGGCCAGATAACAGGGCAGTCTCTCTTCAGCGGCGGGCGATGCTCTCACCTCTATTTGGGGTTTCTAGCATTTCTCTTCTCACTCTGGAAATAGAAGGTTGGTTTCCTCTGCTAATCCCGCTTCACTGAACCTGGCAGGGTCATGTCAGATCACCCCCATCCCATAGCCAGTGTCGCTGCCCTGTGCCAGACTGCTCTGCGTGTGTCAGGACTTCTACCACACTATCCTTTTTTTTTTTTTGGATGAAAGACACAAAAGTAAAAGCAACTATTAAAATATCCAGAATACATGGAAACACAAACCTTGCAGGGAGAGCAGCAGCTACTGATATCTTTGACAACGTTTATTTTTGGGGGGGACTGGAAAGATTTTTTATCCTGTCATGTGGACAAGATAAGTGTGGTTAAAGGGGTTGTCTCACTTCAGAAAATAGCATTTATTGTGCAGAGAACATTAATACAAGGCACTTACTAATGTATTGTGATTGTCCATATTGCCTCCTTTGCTGGCTGGATTCATTTTTCCATCACACTATACACTGCTTATATCCATGGTTACGACCATCCTGCAATCCAGCAGCGGTGGCCGTGCTTGCACACTATAGGAAAAAGCACTAGCCTATGTGCACTCCCATGGTCCTGGCCACCAGAGAGGCCGGCACTTTTTCCTATAGTGTGCAAGCACGATCAACGCTGATGGATTGCAGGGTGGTCGTAACCATGGAAATGAGCAGTGTATAATGTGATGGAAAAATTAGTCCAGCCAGCAAAGGAAGCAATATGGACAATCACAATACATTAGTAAGTGCCTTGTATTCACTTTCTCTACATGATAAATGCTATTTGCTAAAGTGAGACAATCCATTTGATGAGTAGTCCATGCAGCGAAGAGTTCATTCACTGAGTATCCATTTTGAATTGCGGACCTGCTGCACAAGAGACTGACTCTCCATGCTGCACTCACTTGTTCAGGCATCAGGAAGCATGAGAAGACTGCACAGGTTAGTGAATGCTGGAATCTGACTACTTGCCATGAGCAACTGTGGTAAATGGAGACGGTGTAATATACTACAATTAGTAATGGGCATGAGCTTCATGTCACTTTCTACAGGCGAAAGATAAACTAGCAGCTATTCATCTGGCATAACCTTCTCTCTGATATTCAGTCATCGAAAAATGATTTGCATAATTGTTTTTTTTTTGCCAATAAATGACACACGACTGAGAAATTCCCATTTGGACTACAACAGTGAGGAGGTATTCTGAAATCCGCCATGCTTTATCTCACTTCATTAAAAACGTCTACAACAATAACAACACTTCACAATGTGGAGTCATCTACACACACCAGGAGGAGGAGGAGGGTGATGAATCGGCTTTGTATGCAGCAGCCAGTAATTGGGATATAAACACAAGTTATTTTCTGTACCCTGAGTAAATCACAAATGTGACGGGTTATGGAATGAGTATCTGAGGGATCATGTCACCAGTGCCGACCTCTTTTAGATCAGGTTATTCATACAATGTGGGGAACATAGGGAAACTTTTCAGGTTTCAGCGTTGCAGGAAATGACATACCATGTGACACCCCACGGCTTTGCAGATTAGGTGACAAACTACTTCCCAGCTTCATAATTGGCATGTTGGGGAGGCCACTTAGAGGGTACATTTGAGCCCTAACTCAATCACTGGGGCACTTTATTATGGGTAATTTTAGAGAAATGTTGCTTATCCTTGGTTTGCCATTCTCCCAGTCTGAGTTTACTTACCCAAAAGTATTTTTGCTTCTGGGCCACATCGAGGATGTGAAAGGTTTTTCATTTTCGTAATATGATTTCCTTTCAGATTGACCAAAAAGAAAATTTAGTGTTATATCCTAAAATTCTGACTGCCTTCAGCCACCACTAGAGGGAGCATATACTGCATATGGTTTATACAGTGAAATCTATAATAAATCTGTCTGTAGTAGGCGGTATTCTCCCCCCAGTGGTGGCTGCCAGAATTTCATCATGTAACAGTAGCCCCTTTTCGACCATAGATACAGTACCCCCTTCATTGTAGCAATGGAATGTAGTGCCAGATCTCTCAGACCAGTCAGTAGTCAGCATGGTTTTCACGTGACCTTCATGATATTGACTTGTCTTGCTTGGAACCTCCTCGGATGGTACCAAACAAGTGTCAGGTACAATCCACAACTTTGGTCTAGTGGAAAACCAAAAAAGGCTAAGTAGAGTCGAGGCGGTTCCATGCAGTGGAAAAGGGACTTTAGATTTGGAGCTCCGCATCGGAGAGATGAATGCCGGACCAGTATAAGGATATATTATAATACTGATCAGCTCGTGGTTGTAGCACAAAGGTTAATTTTCTTTGCCACAACAGTGACTCTGTAAAATTCCTTCAAAAACATAAAAGCGTGAGAGGGCTTGGCCCCCTAGGTGGGGGGCATAAATACATAATCCTGGTACACTATAGATGCCCCTTGGTCTGTAAATGTTTATTGACCCACAGCCATGTGGTCATCAGAGAAGAAGCCACCCTGGTGCCCAGTGTTTTTTTGCCCCAGTCTTGGGCATCCAGCGGCATGCTGCTCTAGTCAGTTCCTGGGACCAGTATTACAAAGTGAAAATAAGTCTAGGGCTACTTAGCGGCAGAGTCGCAAGTTTTGAACCAACTTGTGTAGCCAAAGACAGTCATGAAACAGCAAGTTGTACAAATATCCTTGAGCAGACAGGTTGCAAACTTCTATAATAGCAAAGTTGCACCAGACTTGGATTTTTTTTTGTATCTGTTGGAGCATGGGCCATTGACAACTATTAAATGTGGTGTCACATACCGACACTGTAATTTTTATGTCTCACAACTGTAACTGTGACATTTGGCAGCCACTTGTTTCATTGAGGGAAAGGCAGGACTATATGTGCGAGGCAGGATTATGTAAAATAGCCCATAGGCTTACTGCATGATGTTCTACCAGATAGTGGTAGCAGGCCTCCATGTGTCATATCATAAATATTAAAGAAGAACTCCCGCAAAAAAATGTTTTATTCTCTGACCTGTTAGAAAGGTGCATGATGTCATCTGTAGTGAATGTAATCTTCTTATCAGAGACTGCATTTCTGAGTTATCCCCTCTCTTCTAATTGTAGCTGGGTCATGTGACCAACTCCCTGACCTCCAACTGACCCAGGACAGGAAGCCAGTTACTTCTCTATTCATTCCTATGAGACTGAAAGTGAGGCTCCCATAGGAATGCATAGAGAAATAGACTTCCTGTCCACACATAAGGTGCTGTGTGACTTAGTGGGTCTGATTGCTGGACACATGACACAGATGAGAAACATCAGGGAGATATAACTCACAAAGACAGCCATTGGTAAGAAAATGACATTCACTACAGATTACATCATGTACATTTCTAGCAGGACATGGAATAAAAATTTTTGCGGGAGTTCTTCTTTAAGTGATAAATGTCTTACATTTGGGGACAGGTGCAGGAAGAATCGCACAATCCCTGTAGAGGAATAGAGGCCCTCAGCTCGCTCCCTTCACGTTCCTCAGCGTCTCCATCTCTTCTCCCCTCATTAAAATGCTCTTACATGACCAGCTTTTGAAAACAATACCCGTGACCCCCCACTAACCCAGCCAATTACCAGCCTGTCTCCTGCCCATCACTCCGCAGCTTGTGAAAACCACTTGAGCCTTGTTTTCTGGTGTAGACCCCTGAGCTTCATGCCAGGCTCACTCAAACGAGACTGCAGCGCCAAATTAGTCAATGACCTCCATGTCGCAGCAACCAGAAGACATTATTATGTCCTAGTCTTACTTGACTCGAGTGTTTGATAACCTGGACCACCCAGTAACTCTCCAAGCAAGACAGAGCTACTCAAATCCCAGGCAAGCAGGAGGGAGAACAGCCGCCGACTGGACTAGGAGCATTCACCTGATGGTTATGGGGGGAGGGGGAGTTATTGGTGCCATCATTTTCATTGTAATGAGGCCAATAAGTTCCATGGATGAAGATGCTGAGGAACATTTCAGAAATGAAGAATCCGATCATACATGTATATTACACTATAGCGATAATAATGCTCTGGACAAAGGACAATCTGAGGTTTCATGGTTCTTCACACCGAGGGTGGCGCCCCTGCTCCCTTCTCCTGACTCCATTTGCCTTATGTTAGCAGGTTTTCCTCATAGGCGGTTTAATTTTCATTATTACCCCCTCCCCCTCTTTTGCACATTAAGAAGACTCACACAATTTCAGTTCTTTTTTAATTTTTTAATATTTTTGGCATCCTGTGTCAGGGAAAAACAAGGGAAAAAAACAACAAATTAACAAAAATAAAACTATTGTTACATAGAGAAAGACTGGATCAGGTTACATTAACCTCTTAACTCCCAGGAGTCTGGGGTTACTCTGCATCATCTTCGAGGGACATCCCCAGGAACATGTTGTACAGGCAACGCCCCCTGAAGACTGCAAGGGGGTAAAGATTTTATTTTTTTATCTTGGGAAAAAAAAAAAGTTTTTACAAGATTTAAAAAAAGGCACAAAAACAGCCCAATAAAATACAGAGGGAGGACTTTGCTTAACCCCTTTCTGGCAATAAGGATGCAACAAGGCCATCTCCTCCGACACCTAAGGGGGTACATAGTTAACATTTATATATATATAGAAATACATCAGACAAACAATAATGGTAGTGAGTTGGCCAGCAGCAAACAAAGATATCGCCCCTTCGCAGGGGTCTCCCTTCCTATTCCATAGATTGTTTTAAAAGACACATAAATGCCCCACCTCCCACATTATACATTCATTAGCTCTCTTATCACTCCCCTCTTCTTTGGGTCAGAGTTACAAACTGGAATTTCACCTACAAAGGGTTAAAGCAGCTGATCCCACTTTCTGGCCTGTAAAGTTTGCTGGGTTTAAGGGGGCCTTCACGAGGCAGATTATATTGTAGAAAATTTCAGCGACTGAAAATCAGTTGCCATCAATCGAATGGGACTTGCAGAAATCCATGTGCTTCCCGCCAAAACGGCCTCATTCAGATAAATGGAGCCGATTCGCAGACATTTTCAGCAACAAAATCTGCAAGTGAAGGAACCTTAAAGGGGTTGTCCAGGCTTAGAAAAATAGCCTGCTACTTCCAAAGATAGCACCACCCCTGTCCCTGTTTTTGGAAGGAAGCAGTCATGTTTTTTCTAATCCTGGACAATCCCTTTGAGCTCCTATTTCCCAGCATGCTAAGCCAGCTGTTGCAGACTGTACATTACAGCACAGGGCTGACTAGCACCATAAATATGTTGGTGGAGACTGTGCGTTCATTATATACCAGTGACATCCCGGAGGCATAGCAAGGCCTCAACGGTCTATAAAACACATTTCGGCAGACGCTTTTACCGATACGTTCTTCAGTATGCCAACCCTGGAGCTCCCGTATGTCTCTGGTATCAGTGATGGCACAAGCTCCTAGAAAACTGTATTAGTGTTCCTTGCAACCATATATTATTTAAACTAATGGATCTGCCCCTTTAAATAACATAAAGGGGTTCTCTACCAGAAGCAAGGCTGATCTGAACCATCACATACAGGGTTTTTGGTTGCTTCGTGAGCAGAACTTCAGTGTCACTGCTCTGTTCCCTACGTAGGTATGGACATTGCTGTAGAGAATGTATCCAACCACCACCTGGTAGAGGACCTCTTTAATAATACTGGGCACATATGAAATACACAATGGTGAAAATGCCTTTAAAAGCCCCATGAATTAAAGGGATATCCAGCTTTATAGAAAGAAATATTGTAAATAATTATATAATAAAACAATTAGCAAATTTCTAATAGAGTCCAAGTTTCAATTCTGCATTGTTTTCAGGATTTCTGCTTGGATGCAGAACACCTCTATAGACCTAATACTTCTCACAGCTGGGGGTTTGCTACAATTGTATCCAGTCTAAACAATCTGTATTCTGATACTCGAAAGAGATTAGCACTGCTGATGTGTTTGGCTCACAGAGGATTGTCTAGACTGGATCCAAGTGTAACAAACCCTCAGTCAATGACAGGCTTCCCACCTCTGGAAGTAAACAAGACTGTAGCTATTCACTTACAACAAGCAGAGATCTTGAAATTGGTAAAAAAAAACTGAAACACAAAGTCTGTTAGAAAGTTGCTGAAGTTTTCATTACATAATAATTAAGCGTTTTAACATAAGAGTGGACACCGGCCCTTTAATACATTTATGATTCTCTTCCATAAAGGCACTAATAAATGGGATATGAAACCACAGCCTCTGGCCCCTGGGTGCGCTCACACCAAAGTTACGTGCTTTTTATCAGCGCAGTTCTAGAAACAGCAGTAAATATCACCATGTTCCAAAAAACGGCAGCTAGAAATCTCACATGTAGCGTAGGGCTCATGTTCTGCTTTAATTTACCCGGGGGTGGTAGGTGCCGTTTTGCTATAAAACTTTATTAAACCACCTCAACAATGTACAGATTCAGGCAGTGGGGGGAAAAAAAAGGATAGAATTCAATATGGCGATTTATTCGTACGTAAAACACACGCGCACATATCATACATCTATACAAGTGTGCGTCAATACAGGACACACGAAACATTTTACTACTTCTGTGGTTTTTACGTGGCTGAAGGACCCCCAAACGCACCAACATTATGGACAGTATGGAGGGGGGGAGGGCGAATCTGTCGGTAGCGGAAGTAACAGACATTATTGGACACGTACACAAGAGGGAGGGGGTTATAGGATCTGTTAAGGGCCCGGCGCAGGCATAAACCACACACAAAAAAGTAAAAAGGCCTGAAAAATCCAGGTTATTACACAACTCCTTTGAACACATCAGGAACGGAGGTTTTTGCTGTTTTTTTCCTTTTTCTTTTTGACACAAAAATTTTCCAAAAAAACCCCATCCCCCCCACATAACTTTATAAAGGTGTAGCAGCGGCAGCCATTTTGCTCAGTAAGATTTGTCTGTAGTGTAGTAGATAGAATTTTCCACCCATTTCTTATTGTCTCCCAAAAAAAGGTATGGGTTTGCATTAAGAAACGATGCTTAACCATTTTTTTTTTTTTTTTTTTTGCAGCGTGTGTAAGATGAGCGATTGGTTGAATGGGATCCTGTGGCGGTTCTGGTTTCTTCACGTGACCCCTCTGTAAAACATTGTTTGACATGACCCCTCGCATGAGTTTACTAGTGACACTTCAGCCCAAACTGTACACATCTATATATAATGCCAACCCACTCTGCAGATACTGATCTTGGATAACATCAGGTCTTCTACTCCAGTCATATCCAGAGCTGTATTCAAAACTTCACCGGTTGACACTGTGCTGATCAATCTCTCCATTTATCTTTATTACACCCCAAGTTCCATTTTACGGATACAGAGCTCCAAATCCCTTGCATAGACATAAATGATAGAATCCTGCCTGCTAAAAGTCACCATTAGATGGAGCTCTCTGCATACTGTTTATACAATGAACTCAATTTAGGCAAAAGTGAGAGGTAAGTTTCAGGATACAGCTATGGATGTGACTTGAGTATTATACATAATGTAAGAAAAGTAGTCAACATTTTACGCAGATTTAACCTGTTGTTCAAGGTTAGCGGAATCCAGGGAAGGCCTTCGTAGAAGTCTCTTCAGTCTTTTGGATCCACCGATACTCTACAGTTTTTTCCTGCCTCATTTATATGAATTTTAAAAAATACAGTCAACGTCTACCCACAGCAGAGACACTTTGTGCCTGATGTCTCAATTTTATAACTGGAAAACTTGCCTCCTCGTGACTGCTTTTAGTCCATGGCAAGCCATTGACAGGTTCATTAATGATCTTACCACCCTGCAGAGATTCCTGGAGCCTACAGACCCAAATTTATTGAGTTCATCATCTGATTTACTGAGGGCCCAATAATGGGGATGATTCGCAGACTGATGAAAACCTTTGACCTTGCCTGGAGAGAACTTACTGGAGAAGCCTAAACATCCCGTCACATTCCACCTAGTCTCAACAATATCCTGCAAAGTAGCCGCTACCATGTCCAAGGCGTCCTTGTTTTATGCTCCCCCTTAAACCTCTTGGTTCAATCTGGATTGTATGGATTCTGAATGATAAATTGAATTCCTGAGTTTATCAGAGGTTTGGAGGGTAACCTTAGGAGATGCCTCTTACAGGTCATGGGCTGATGGGGACCATCTGAGGGGTTTTGCCCAAGTTATATCCCCGTCTCAATTTCCAGCTAGTGTTTTAGGCTCCACCTTCAGTTTTATTGCGCAGCTCTCGGCAGGAAGGAGTCTCGAAATCTGTCGTCTGCTAAGATTCAACCACAATTACAGCAGCTTCTCCTCCACCCAAGCATGTCATGATTTAAGGATTTCCCATAATGCTAAGGCATTGAGACCAATGAAATCAGCTGTAACAGTCAAGAGGATTGGTCACAGAGACTGAGCAACTTCTCCAATGAAATGTAGAAAAATCTGATTAATACTGCAGCCTGAGATAGGAACTGCCATGGCATCTTAGCCACAGGTCAGCCAAGTGTGGTTGCTAGAGATACACTGCACTACTAACAAATCAAGCCACACGACTCTGGCAACCAGTCAGTCATTGAGCATAAGGGGTCAACGGGGCCTTTCTTCAGCTAACAGAATTAGGTGAACCCCTTTGAAATAAGACACCCTTTAATCACTTAGCATTCTCTACTGCACCTTCTATTAAGCTTGCATTTGACCGCCTCCCCAGTTAGGACATGGAAGGCATGTGGTGGGTGGTACTGGTGGTTAGTCTTGCTGATAAATCCCTAATATATATCTTGTTGGATGTAGCGGAGAGCTAAATGATGGGATATAAAATAAATGTGTGCTAGTAATAGGAAGGAAGAGCTGGCATCTCCTGGTGAAGATGGTGGTGGTGGTAGTGCTGGTGGATCTGATGAACGGATGCTGGCTAATAGAAACCTTTCCAGGAAAAAAAAGAAAATGTCATCCAACAATCTGTGCAAAATTAGAACTTCAGTACCAGGGTAGATGACCCCTGAACAAGCTGTGGAAGATTGAGACATCTTAGAGTAACGATATCTAAGGACTGCAGGAAACCAAATGGAATTTTTGTGTTTTCAGATAGAAATCTCCTTACATTATAATCTCTTAACAGTTCAACACCTTCATTGTTTACTGCACCATCCCCCTGACGCCAAGTCCGCCGCCATAGTCCATGCTGTCACAAGGGGCTGAGGCATACTCTCTTATTGCATTTCTGTAGTAAGAGTCCGGTGACTGAACCCATATGGGCAGGCCAATTCCACCCTTAAGAAAAAGGGAGATCAACTTTTTATTTTTTGGTCCTAGTGGAGGAGGGGTTGCACTGCACCCCCAGAAACCACAAGAAGCCTCTAGTGTAACGGTACATACAGTGCAGTTTGTGACAGGCAGTGCAAGGCTGGATGTGCAGGTCTCTACCCTAGGCCAAAGCCGGTGGGTGGAGCGGAGAAGAAAAATTGTCGGCTAACACTGGTGTCCGTTATATCCGAGCTGTAGGAGATGACCTCGATCTCTGTGGTGTCAGGAGGACTCTTCCAAGGCATTGACAACTTGTTCCAGGATATCGGGGCAGTGATCTGCGATCTGCTGGAGGATGGTGTTGGCGAATTCCTGCAATTCTGCGCTCTCGTGCTCACATTTTTCCAGTTCTTCACTCAACTAAAAGGCAGAAATAGGCACACAGTGAGCAAAGACGAAGGAGGTGCCACAGAGTCTG
Source organism: Rhinella marina (assembly GCA_900303285.1). NCBI lineage: Eukaryota > Metazoa > Chordata > Amphibia > Anura > Bufonidae > Rhinella > Rhinella marina. The sequence goes on from ONZH01028545.1 coordinate 85,080, forward strand.
ACAACTAACACTGTGGAGGATGTTCCCATGCAAGTCTCTAGAGCTTCCTGCAATACCAGCCTGCAATCCAGGAGGGTAAAAATAACAGCTCAGAGTCACTGAGGGCACATACTTCGTTCTTTTTACTTGCAGATCCTTAAATCCCAGAAACTAAAATGTATCCCCTATCCACTAGCTAAGGAACAACTGATTGCTGGGGGTCCAACCACAGATCCAGAGACCACCGTCCCGATGAAGAGGCAGGTCGAGCAACATATAGATATTCAGATATTGCCAGCAGTCCCATGCTTAACCTGCCACTCCATCAAGACAAGGAACAAGCGATCCTGTTCTTGGTATTCGTGGGGGTCCCAACACAGCGATTCGTTATCCCCTATTCAATGGATATTGGATAACTTAATTTACTGGGTTATGCCTCTAAGCTGAATAATAAGCATATGGTAAACTGATTAGTTTTTTTTGTGTGGATTTATCTTTATGGTGGGAAGTGCTGTGCTTTTTTTTCCTGATATAGATCTCCAAATCTCCATGCATAGAAAGAGTTATATGATAAAATTCTGTTTGTCTGTAGCACCACTAGGGGGAGCTCACTCATAGTTAAACAGCTCCCACTGAAGCCAGCATGAAACAATATACAGTGAGCTCCTAAGCAGACTTTTAACATATCTATGCAAAGGATATGGAGCACTGTGTCAGAAAAAACATGAACTACAACCCCTACAAAGGGATACCGAATATGCACCGTTTTTCCCCAAAGGTGGTGGGAAACGGCAGTGTCCTATAAAGTGAATACTAATGAGTGCTTTCATTATGGAAGTGCTTACTAGTATGCAGTAAGTGCAGGAAGCGGTGAGTGAAGCGCTGTGCGTGCTGTACTCACTGCACCCTGGTTTTCTCCAGGCCTGCGCTGCACTGTCGTCACTGTGTACAGCGTCAGGATGTAGTGTGTGCACTATGACCTGACACTGCACACAGTCAGGTGACGTCAGTGCGGTCAGACCCAGAGAAGACCAGGGAGCGTGACTTCAGGAGAGACAGCCGGACCTGCAGAGTAGCAGGTAAGTTAATTTACGTATTTTAACTCTGATGGGGTCTGACGTGGTGGTCTGATCTAAGGATCTGATACGGAGTTCGGTGCTTCTTATCATCAGGTACGTCTTATAAAGTGCAAAATACAGTGTTTTGTGTTTAATGATTGCACTACTGTCCCCCCAAAAAATTTTACCTCTTCCGTCGTCATCTTCTGCAGCCTCTGCTCCCAAGCTGACCGGTTGTCATCCAGGTAGTAGGAGTCGGGCGGGCGAAGAGCTTGCAGGATCTGGGGGTCTCTGTCCTGGCACAGAGCAGTCAGATGCCCAATATACAGTTTGAGTTTGCTGCGATTTTGGTCAAGGTCTAAGAGGGGCTGAATCATCTAGAAGAGAAGTAAGGTTGGTTAGGGTCAAGATCTGTCCCACCCACCCAATACTGTCAACGATGTCTGATGATTCCACCAAAAGTACCACCACCGGACACCTAAGAGGAACCAAACCAAAACCTCCGACAACTGTACATCAGATATAACAGAAAGAAGTAAGAGGAAATAAGGAACGAGAGACACGATCAGCACAACAGGGGGGAAAGCTGAAGAATCAAATCAAAGGGACCATCAGAATGCACCTCACCAAGGGAGATTTAGGGTCCATTCACCGGCCTCTACGTGTATCAGCCGTGTGAATTCTGCAATTCAAACAATTAGGACAGGGAAAAGATTTGGCCTGCAGTGTTGAACTCACATAGCATGACTTACACTGGATACAACTGTAACAATCTCGAGAATTAAGTTTGTAAAGGATTTTAGCATTCTCACAGCAAGCAGAGACCTTGAAAACGGGGAGGAAATGAAACACAAACGGGGTCATTTATCAAACTGGTGTAAAGTAGAACTGGCTTAGTTGCCCATAGCAACCAGATTCCAACTTTCATTTTTGACTACTCTTTTGGATAATGAAAGGAGGAATCTGATTGGTTGCTATGGGAAACTAAGCCAGTTCTACTTTACACCAGTTTGATAAATGAGCCCAAAAGTCTAATGTAAAAGTTTCTGGAGCGGTCCTGATATTACTGTATATAGAGCTGTGGATTGTGCCATTCTTTATGAGGTATATATAATCACAGTGACACGTGGTATCAGGTGTAATGCAGCGTGGCTCAGCAGATACCATATCTCAGAGTCACGTTCACAGACAAGGACACAGGCGGCTGCCAGGTGACGTGTCTCAGCGCTGGCAGAGAGGCTGTCAGCACCGGATAAGGTGGATTTAGAAGCTGTGATAGAAAGCAGTGGCTGCAGAGATACAGAACAGATATAGAGCTCCCTGAGGGCTGCAGCCTGGAACACAGGAGGCGGCAAGATAACAAGAATGCCTAGAGATCCAAGAAAAGAGCGGAGGATGAGATCCTGTGACAAACTGAGGCCCGGTGTTAAAATATTACTGGAAGAGAATTCCTTACACCGCAAGCGAGCTCGGCTGTTTCTCCTACAGAAGTGAATGAGAATCACCAGGGTGAATGGGGGTCAGGGGGTTCTAGTTCTGGTCATAGGTGGGGGTCCAAGAGATCTAGCTGACATTTAGGCGCCATGCACACGCCTGCAAATCACAAATCCGCAAAATACGGTTGCAGCCTTTGTTGTAACCGCATTTTGCAGAGAGGTACAGGCATTTTTACTGCCAGTATCTATATTTTGCAGGATGCAGTTGGCAGACCACAAAATACGTATGTTCATGTGCATGAGGCCGTCTTTAAGATCACTGCTTGCTGTCACAAATGGCAGGGCACTGTTGTTTATATCTAGAAGCTGAAAACCCACCTTCTCCCAGTACTTGGTGATCGTCACAGTAGCATCCATTCTAGACAACGCTCAGTGAGCTAATAGCACTAATTTATCCTATCCAGATAATTTGTTACAGTGTATCAGTGCAGGTAACATGTATCATTGTGATTCGTTTACAGAGGAATGTCCACATTACATAAAAGTGCAACAAACCCCCAGCTGTGAGATGTATCAGGATGCAAACAAAAATGTTCCCATTCACTGTCAGCAAGCAGAGAAGTGAATAACTGAAACACAAGGTAGGTTAGAAAGTTGCAGGACTTTTCATTATACTGCGATGAAGCTTCATTCCGGATGACCAGAGGATCCAGGGTGTGAAGAATCGATATGATGTAGCTCCACCAGTAACAGCTGGATCCTGAGCACATCCTGCGGAGGCTACGGCACATTAAGAAGAGTCATGCAGAGGATTTACAACGGAGTCTGCACATGTCTGAGCCTCTCCTGCCTCATCCATCAGTCTGACCCTGAATACTGTGCACCCCATGAGGGGTGCCCATGGCCCTTGCAGCAGTCATGTGCTGGACAATATTTTTTTGCCATCAGCACGATGGAAACCTTGTTGGACCCCATAATAAGTCAATGGGGCCCATCAGGCAACAAATCCATGAGGTCCATCGGGTGTCGCATCAGGCAGAACACTTGGACTCTGTTATAAATGGAAGACATAATGGTAATGTGAACAGAGCCCAAGATTGTTATCACTAGTTAAAAAATACAATCTCCTACACTAAAGCCATACTACACCCCCCAACATCTGCTTGTAATGTTCCAGTCAGTAGTTGTCAGCTTTTCTGCGCTTTGATCTGCAGGTGTAAAACATCAAACCCTAAGTGTGCCTGTATGGGGAATGAAGAGTCTGTACATCTAGTCCTGGGTCGGGGGCATGGTTACAAGGCTTTCACTCAGCTTTCCTAGACTCCTGATTGCCATATATGCTTCAGTATAAGGGTCCATTCACACGACCATAAGTGTCAGTCCGCAAAACACAGGTACCAGCCGTGTGCATTCTGCATTTTGAGATTGTAGACAAGAATAGGACATGAACTGTTTGTTATACATAGATTATTACATCTTTTTTTGCGGGACCGCGGAACAGAACTACGGATTATTACATCTTTTTTTGCGGGACCGCGGAACAGAACTACGGATGCAGACTGCACATCTTTTGCGGCCCCATTGAAATGAATGGCGGAATGGATGCGCACCTCGAAATACAGTCATGTGAATGGACCCTAAGATGGACACATGCCTTATGATAGTACTGCTGCACAAGGAGGCAGTGTAACTACTCCAGTGATAGCCGCTACATTGGCTGTCACCCAGCTTTCCCTGGTAAACCATTAAGAAATATTCTTAGTATTGGTCAGAACCTGCAGTTTATGAGATAGTTTCTCCATAAGTTACCTATGGGGGCATGTGATTTTATATGAATAAGTCCTGGAAATTCCCAGTGAGTGGTGAGGGGCATGCGATCCCCGTGAGCTAATCCTCTTATTCAGGGGCAGATCCTGGTGACAATGGGCAGATAACAGATGAAATGGAGCACGGCAAAGCATGTTAAGCTCATATGCGCCGCACATAGAGCATGAAGGGGTTTAAGCCTGTGCGCAGCCAACTTCATTAAGAAAACCATCGTCTCTGGTGCAACGTGAAGCCTTGCTAATAAAGATATTGAAACGAGAGCTTATGTGTGAAGGCTCCAGAATGCGCTTCGCAAGGCTGAAAAAAAAAGGGTCTGCCGGCATCAGGATCGGGAAATGTATATAACCCTAGTGACAAAATATTTTTTTTATATTATTTGGTAGGGGTGCACACTGTTATTGTCATACTGATTATATTTAAGTATGGTTATGTAGCACACCCCTGTGTATTTTGTGTGTGGTTGTGAACCCACATTACAGCTTTATACACACACGGTTTCTAATGCAGCCTGCACTGTAAAGTATGGAGGTGTCCATTATAGTGGTTACATTATCCAGCTGTTGGGAAACCACAGCTCCCAGTATACCTTGCAACTACAGCCTCTGGGGATGAACAGTGACATTTTCTATACACTGACAGCAAGCAGAGAAAGCTGCTGAACTGTTTGTTATACATAGATTATTACACTTTTTTCTTTTCTTAGTTTTGTAGCAGAAACAAATCCACAGACCCATTATCTTCACCTACTAGGACCATGTGAGAGCCCATGGACATGACATCATGTGACCTTATACCCCCATCTGTGGGTTTGGTACAATGCCCATTAGGTGCCTAATCTGTGTACAGTCCCTCACACATTTCAGAAACAAGTGGGTTAATTGTACATGAGGGGGGTAGCAAGTTCCTTCTAGGTTGGAAGGGAAGGGGGGGGGGGGGATCGCATTTTGGGAAAGTCAAGAGGAAGAGACCATCCAAGATGCTCCTCGGATGCTCTGAGATTACGCCAAGGGACACAGTGTTTGTGAGTAGTTTCTCAGAAGTGCCGCCAACGCGAGCTTCACCACACACTGAGACAGGGACAGGATGAGAGAGATCTGAAAACTAGCCCCTCCAGAGGGGTCTAAGCTAGCCCCCGGTGCAAACAATATCCCATGTATGCACCATTGTTTTCTGCTGTGCAAATTAAAGAGACAACATCATCGGCATGGCCAGAACTAACATACGGCCTTTACCACTGCGAATCCGGAGAGGACGCTGCACCGGAAAACTCATAGGAACCACTGTTTTGTATGGCAGCAGTTCTCCTCCAGGACCATAATGTTACCCAGAATCCCATAGGTGGCGTTACTGGATTTGGGTATTACAGTTTAACTGCAGAGCTGTAAGTAACTAAAGCAAAACTCCACTTAACATTTCAAGGTTTTAAACTACGTAAAAAAGCGAGGAAATTTTTGCTTTGCAGTTTTGTACCAATTCTAAGTTATTTCGTACATTTTCCTCTATTCACATCCAAAGCTACTTTTCAAAATTCTGCTGGTTGCCCTTGGAAACAGGCAACGGATTAGCTTCACCCCCTCTGGATAACTCTAATGCAGCGCTTGGTCTCTCTTGTAACAGAAAACCAGAAAATTCTGAATTTAGCTCTAGTCCTGAATGAAGGAGAATCAGAACTGAAGATCAGACAAGCAAAGGACACACACATGTTATATTCTATAATGAAACATAGCGGGCCATCTCGGCATGCTGTTCCTGCTTCTCAGGGCCGTCTGTCGCTTGGTAACAAAATATTTTGGTGTCTGCATGTTGTCTTCCGTTGGCAGGAATGTGCCAGGAGCTATGATGGGCAGAATTAACAGGCTTCTTAATTACATGATAAGGACAATGGCCAACACTTAACATCACACCCCTCGTCAGCCTGAGGGTCTCCGATAAGATGTCTCAAAAGGGGGAGAGAAGGGCACAGGCACAAGGTGGAGGCTGGCACACTATGTTATACTGCCATAGCCCAGTGACCACTACTAGACAACCTCCTTAGACTTGCACTTCACAGCAATGCCCGTACATAGGGCCTTTATATCTCAAGATGGCATCACGATGTAGAGGCAACCCAAAACAGGCGGATCTTGTGTGCCCATTTTTACCATTGCTGCTGTGACACCGCTACCTTCTGCTGGTAATACCGACACTACATATGCTTAAATAGCAATCCCATAACCAGAATGGACACCTGAGCCGACAATACAGAGGAGTAGTAGGGCGATTTCAACCTCCAGGTGGCTTTCCTGTGCAAATGGGATCCTGATAATGCCGTGTGCCTAAACAGAAATCTACAACAGCTCATAGCTGCTGTCTGCCGTAGATTTCTGGCATCATTTGCGCCAGAAAACCGGTATAAATGAAGATAAATTTGTTACGTCTGCTGGCCACGCCCCCTTCCCAGAAAAGTGGCAAAAACGGCATAAAAAACACCACATGCGACTATTTTTCCGAAAGTGGCATTTAATAAGTCACAAACGCAGTGTCAACTTTTTAATGCCGCTTTTCTGGCACAAACTAAACAATAAATTGCCCCGTCTGTTGTGTACCAATTCTGCACCATCTCCAAGACCTCAGCTTGCTGTCAATGAAGGAGAACTTTCATGTTTGCAGTTGATGGTCTTTAGTCCCATTTACAATGTCTTTGATGCCAGAGGATGCACATAACTTATGTCGGGGCGAGCGCCTTGTCATAAATTAGGTGCATCTCTGGTAGTCTTTGCCCCTAGCTGGTGTAGGTTTTCAGCAAGTTTTACACCTTTTTCCTTGCTTAACATTAGTAAATATGCCGGGGCCGCAGTGCTGGCCCCGGCTGGCTCCCAGTCACTCCCTTTGTATTCCTTTGTGACCAAAGCGGTGTAAAAAGGTCGCAAAACAGCCGTGCAACCATTTTAACCCTAAAACCAGCATAAAAGTGTTGGTAATTGGCCCCCAACCTATCTGGACAGAAGACAGATTTCTGCAGCTGACGCATTTGGCTTGCCTAGCCTCACAGCAGAAGGTTCGTTCCAAAGTGCGCTATTCTAATAGTAAATGAACGATTGAGGAGTGATCACTGTCGGCCAGATGGGAAAGGGTTACTCAGGGCTCTGCTTCCAGATGACCTGGGTGACAATGCTTGAATAGGCCTCAGCTATGTGGTTCCCATAGACATCACAGGTGCGGAGTCCTCGGCATTCCACTAATTACATGCTCTGTGAACTTCTCCAGCATCAACAACAAGGAAAGAGGGGGAGACAACCCCCAGAAATGGGATTAAAGCCTGATTAACCCCTTCACCTTTCGCTTTCAGCTCTCAGAGAGTGAGGAGAACAAAGTGTCACTTTCATGATGTAACTGCACATGGGAGGGGATGTTAGGATTATCGGAATTTTTTTTTTTTTGGGTGGGGGGTTTCCGATGTGATGGAATCTTCAAAGTGACAAGAGGATACAGGGTTAGGTGGAGCAAATCTCACTGGAGTACACAGGCCAGAATACCTGCAGGCTGGTTAATTTTGGGGTATATTCAACTAAAAAAACTGGTAAAAATTGTCAAAGGAGCAGGATATAAAATCAGAGCCTTTGAATTGACAAACATACAATGAGACATATCGGCAGGGATGAGGCGTGAGGCATAATGCCACCTCCATCTCCTGCTGGATACGGTGGTTCCTTGTGCCTTATTTTGCATTACAGTCAGGAAGTCATGAATTACCAGATGACTGGATTGTGGATGAGAGATGGCGAGGATGAGAAGAAGGGGCACATGCCAAGGACAGGAGGGGTGAATGGTACTCATGACATGCAGACAGACTGGATAGAGAAATGCAGGATGCCAACGACAAAAGATCCCAAGACGAAGCCAAAGAAAGTTCTCACCGTTCTGAACAAAATGGCTGACCTAATCATCTCATTGGTTATGCCCAAATACCCTCCTCATCATCCTATTGGTTGAGAGATGATGAGGATAGAAGAGGCATCAAAGAGCAGCATGAGGGATGAAACAAACAGCTGGTTAGTAACTGGAGCAGAAACCGAGACAATACAATATTATACACATAATACACAGCATAGAGATACCCCTAGCTGCAAGTACAGCTTTCCCATAACCCTACTGGCTAAATGACCTGGGCCCCTACAGGATTACCCATCCTGACCAATTCAATCTGGATGCAGATTTCCATTTCTGGCTAAAGCTGCTTTATATATTCTGGGAGACTTACCTGGAAACTTTAAGAGACCTGTCGCCACAAAATGCAATGCTATCTGTAGACAGCAGGTTATAGAGCAGGAGGAGCTGAGCAGATAGATATATAGTTATATGGGAAATGAGTCAGAACCTGTAATTTATACATTTATATCTTTGATGTGAATTGGTACAGGAGGGAGGTGATTGACAGCATTGTGTGTATGTGTGCATAGAGACATAGCTGTCAGTCACTGATAACTCCTCCTCCCTGCATAGAGACATAGCTGTCAGTCACTGATAACTCCTCCTCCCTGCATAGAGACATAGCTGTCAGTCACTGATAACTCCTCCTCCCTGCATAGAGACATAGCTGTCAGTCACTGATAACTCCTCCTCCCTGCATAGAGACATAGCTGTCAGTCACTGATAACTCCTCCTCCCTGAATAGAGACATAGCTGTCAGTCACTGATAACTCCTCCTCCCTGCATAGAGACATAGCTGTCAGTCACTGATAACTCCTCCTCCCTGTACCGATAGCTGTTCACAGGAGGTGGACTAAGCAAAGATAGAAATGTATAAATTACAGGTTTTATTGAATCATTTCCCATAAAACTATATATCAATCTGCTCTGCTACTCCTGCTGTATAACATCGTGCTTTCACATTGCATTGTGTTTTCTGGCGATAGGTCCTCTTTAAGGTAGCCATACATATTAGTCTAAAGGTGATCAAAATGGATGTTCATTGGTTGAAATTTAAAAAAAAACATTTGGCCATATTTAATATTTCTGGCTGATTGTCAGGCAAAAGATCGTTCATGGACGAAGAATCTTTCTTTAAAAGAACCTTCCTAGAATGATCTTCCATCCATCGCCCGGTGTCACTGAACATGTGTGTCACGTCTGATCAACTGTAACGGGCAAAAGGTGTCTGTGAAAGGAAGGTCCACCAGATGATTGTTCTACTGCAGTTCAGACATCAACCAGCTTCCTTCTAATGTGTATGGCCACCCAATACGATGCCGGCCATGTGGCTGCGGACACGCCACATTCACTCACCATTACTATGAGGTGACTGATCTTGGCACCCATGTACGTGAGTATTAGAGATATCTGTTTCGGTATTTCACATAAAAACAATGCAATGCAAAGTATCATAGGACCAACCTACCTGATCAGGGGAGGGCTTGTGGTTAGTTTGGTTGGACTGTGCAGAAGTCTTCAGGTGATCGGCTTCGTAATTGTCCGCCATCAGCTTCATCCTGTTCTGTGTCTGTGACCAGAGTGAGAAAGATATTAAAAATTAGACTAAAAGCTATGAGCGCATCTACTGTATATGATTATGTATATAGTTGTCCTCATCTGTAATTTCCATACATTCATTTCTGTAATAACTGTCACACAGCTTTCCTATAGTATTTCAAGGCAAATCTGCCTATCTCTGCTGAAAGGGTGACCAGCACCTGGATTTCAATATTTTTGTAATTGCATAAAAATTTTGTATAACCAATCTATATGTATAGCGCCACCTGCTGTTTGTTTTTCCCTTACTTCTCTGTGCGCCTCATTCAAGTGGTCACACATGCTCAGTTCCATCCTTAACTGGCCACCTGCCCTATCGCCTGTTAGAAGCTGTGACAATTACAGGGAGAGAGCTGCAGCAAAAAGGACACACCCCCTGAGCTGCCAGTCTCAAAAAATCTAGCAAAACAAATAGCAATGAATATGGAGATCTCTGGATCGATGAGAGGTACAGGGCTGGTTCTAGCTTTGTTAGGCTAGTTTCACACTAGCGGCAGGGGATCCATGCAGCCGCTGGTGCACATGCTTTTGTTACGGCCGCCTTTCGGCAAGTTTGCCGTGCTGCAGCCAGATCCACGGCCCACCCCCATTACAGTGAATGGGGCCGGAGCGTAGTTCCAGCAGAACGGATCCTGCCGGAGTCCCCTGTCGCAGATGTGAAAGTACCCTTAGAAAGAGATGGTCATGTACTATCTGATGTCCGATTTTCATTTTTTATGTTAATCACAGGATAACCCCTTTAAGAAGACCTGCTGTTCAGGATTCTAGACGTCTAGTCAGAGCTAGAAAGACTGGCACAATAAGGCAACTAAAGGACTTGACTACAGAGAAAAACTGATGCTTGGGGGGGCAGCGCACACCTGATTCCTACAGTAAAGGATTAACAATGTGGCCTCCCAGCAGCACATCTCGTTCTACAATAACACCCCCCCCAAAGTCAAACACACTAAAGGGTCACCCAGCCACTACAAGGGTTAACAGCTGAATACATACATGGGACTTCAGAGGAAAACATGCACAGATGTGCCGCAATCAGTGGGTGGGGGTGTGCACACACAGCGATGTGACCACCCGGGGACAGGGTAAATATTACTCAAAGGCCAAACTATTTCAACTTGGGCTTGTAAGTCACGGTCAAGATGCTGCTTTACATGTGACTGAAAACAGGAAACAATTCAGTGTTCCCAAGAAGAGAAAGGCACTCCTGAGTGTTCATGGGCAGGGGACGCTGGCGGTATAGATATAAGATAGGTAATGTATGTACAAAGTGACTTTACCAGCTGAATAGTGAGTGCAGCTCTGGAGTATAATACAGGATGTAAGTCAGGAACAGTACAGGATAAGTAATGTAATTATGTACACAGTGACTCTACCTGCTGAATAGTGAGTGCAGCTCTGGAGTATAATACAGGATGTAACTCAGGCTCACTACGGGATAAATAAAGTAATGTATGTACACAGTGACTCTACCAGCTGAATAGTGAGGGCAGCTCTGAAAAATAATAAAGGATGTAACTCAGGATCAGTACAGGATAAGTAATGTATGTACACAGTGACTCTACCAGCTGAATAGTGAGTGCAGCTCTGGAGTATAATACAGGATATAACTCAGGCTCACTACAGGATAAATAAAGTAATGTATGTACACAGTGACTCCACCAGCAGAATAGGGAGTGCAGCTCTGAAGTATAATACAGGATGTAATTCAGGATCAGTACAGGATAAGTAATGCATGTAAACAGTGACTCCACCAGCAGAATAGTGAGTGCAGCTCTGGACTATAATACAGGATGTAATTCAGGATCAGTACAGGATAAGTAATGTATGTACACAGTGACTCCACCAGCAGAATAGGGAGTGCAGCTCTGAAGTATAATACAGGATGTAATTCAGGATCAGTACAGGATAAGTAATGTATGTACACAGTGACTCCACCAGCAGAATAGTGAGTACAGCTCTGAAGTATAATACAGGATGTAACTCAGGATCAGTACAGGATAAGTAATGTATGTACACAGTGACTCCACCAGCAGAATAGTGAGTACAGCTCTGAAGTATAATACAGGATGTAATTCAGGATCAGTACAGGATAAGTAATGTATGTACACAGTGACTCCACCAGCAGAATAGTGAGTGCAGCTCTGGACTATAATACAGGATGTAACTAAGGATCAGTACAGGATAAGTAATGTATGTACACAGTGACTCCACCAGCAGAATAGGGAGTGCAGCTCTGGACTATAATACAGGATGTAATTCAGGATCAGTACAGGATAAGTAATGTATGTACACAGTGACTCCACCAGCAGAATAGGGAGTGCAGCTCTGAAGTATAATACATGATGTAATTCAGGATCAGTACAGGATAAGTAATGTATGTACACAGTGACTCCACCAGCAGAATAGCGAGTACAGCTCTGAAGTATAATACAGGATGTAACTCAGGATCAGTACAGGTTAAGTAATGTATGTACACAGTGACTCCACCAGCAGAATAGTGAGTGCAGCTCTGGACTATAATACAGGATGTAATTCAGGATCAGTAAAGGATAAGTAATGTATGTACACAGTGACTCCACCAGCAGAATAGTGAGTGCAGCTCTGGACTATAATACAGGATGTAATTCAGGATCAGTAAAGGAGAAGTAATGTTATGAACACACCAAGTGACTAACATTTTATATAAATTCATTCTATATGCACACTGTATAAGGGGACTCAGGTATTGCATAGGCTTTTCAGTAGTTACACAAATAAAATCTGGGATTGGTAGTTCTACCATGACAGAGATGTCCTGCTTCTATGGTACGTGGACACTCTGGAGTCTCACTCATCAGTAACATTGATGAGAATGGTTGTTTGCTTTTCCTGCAGTGAACAATCTGTGCTATTCTGGGGGAGCTGTCACCTGACAGGCAGAAAACAATGTGATTGATAGTGAGAGCAGGACCCACAGAGAGGGCACTACAGGTAGTAGACGGGCAATGTCAGGAATCTGTCCCTGTCTCTTTAAGATTACTGATTTCCCACTCATTCCTGCGTTATTATGTAACTTCTATAAGGGTCTGAGGCTTCTTTCCAGATTATTCATTCTGTTTAATGTCTCAGTGGAGGAATTTCAGATTGAGTGACTGTTATTGGACAGCAGAGTCCCTGAGAAGCTGGGCCAGGGGCCTGAAGAGCTGACGATTATGGCCTGTTGGACGCCACATTCCAGAGTGACACTTAAAAGAATATTCCAAATTAAGAGGGAAAAACCCTGCTTAATAGAAATTGTCCTCTTCTGTACAGCTGATCTTGGGTCTATCTGCTCCCAGGAAAGCTGGGTGACCCCACTTTCCTGGAGTTCTTTATTATGACAAGAAGAGTTGCGGATCTTTCAGAACAACGCCTCCAGCAGGAAAACATCCACATCTGCACTTGGCGAGACAATGTCTCAAAGACGGGAAGCCGAGCAGCAGGTGACGAAGGTTTGGGAGGGTCTGGCGCTGACCACGAAGAGGACAAGGATGGAACATCTGTATCAAGAAGATCCAAGCTGAAGACTACAGGGTGGGGAAGGGGCGCTGGTTACTCTGCGCTGTCCAGGAGTGACAACCCTAATAATGTCTACAAAAAACGGGAAGACCTGAGTAGTAGTGCTCAGCCCATGACATATGGGTGCCCGCTGGTGCCTGGGTGGATAAGGACTAGTCAGTGGTGGATTACAAGTTCCAGCACTACCTGCCATGCTGACACACAGCAGAAGAGCACAACCACATTTAAGCAGACATGGTGCCCGTTGACAGGGGGGAATATAAGCAGCATCACTAATATGATTCATCTGGAATTTGCGACAGGAAAATGTGAATCCTTCCAGGGTCTGTGCTCGCAGTGCGCTGTCTGACAGGGTGTGATACAAAGCAGTCACAGCAGGCATCCTCCCCCCCTCTCCAGAGACCACAAATAGTCCAGCCCATGTGGCGTTCTGGTGACACAACATTGGCTTGTGCGGCATGTACCATATGGGAAGGAAGGAGGTGGTGGTCGTATAGAGGTGGTCTGCGACTCTGCAGGTTGTGGGCACTGCCTGTTTATTGTATCTACATGACATGTAAAGCAGATTTTGTTTTCTCCTGGACGGGTAAATGGCAGCGAGCGGCTGGGATCGTCTCCATCTGATGTCATTCCCTCATCTGCAGAGTGTCACACACCCTGGCTCACATCCCCATCATCCCAGCACAGAACTGCCTGCCAGGGTCCCGATTTATACACTACCTCCCCGGGGGCCAAGTACATCCCTGCCAGGAAAGGGTTAGTGGAGGTGACTGTGCTCTGAGGTGGCTGCTAATGTGAGAAGTGTCAGCTCCGTTGCCTAATGATGCAGTCACCTCGACAACTTTGCCAAATATGTAACCCTGGAACATGCCAGCAGTCCTGATGTACCCGGCTGGACATGTCAAGAGATCACAAACGGTTTATAAAGCTCAGCTAAATTCAGTCAGGACCAGAGTGAAATAAAGAAGCTACTGCCAAAAGTTAAGACGACTCTGCACTTCAATATAATAAAAAAAAGTCCGGCAACTTAATAATAGGCTTTATGCTTCCTCTGCTTCCTGTTATTGAATAGCGACAATTCACTGACCTACTACTTCTCACAGCTGAGAGTTTGTTACAATTGTTTCCACTCTAAACGTGGCAACCTCCAGCACACCTCAGCTATTATTAAACTACAATTCCCAGCAGGCTGCATTCAATTCTTGAGGAGTTTCCAGAACAGCCAAGCAAGAGTGCATGCTGGGAATTGTAGTTGCAGAACAGTTGGGGTGCTGGAGGTTGCGGAACCTTGCCCTAGACAATCCTCTATGATGAAAACAGCTTGCACTCAAGATTAATGTTTTTTTACCTGCGCTAATACATTGTAACAAACAATCAGGACAGGGATTTGTGCTGCTGATAGAAGATTGTCTGGTCTGGAATTAGGTCAGGACAGGTTTTCTAGAGTCTGGACATAGACAAGAATATTCAAATTCTATGATAGCAAAAGAGATCCTGAAGGTTATGAGGAATGGAAACACAAAGTCTATTGGTAAGTTGCAGAGTTTTTTTAAAACTTAATTATTTTGAACCAAAAAACCCTTTTCGGAATCAGAGTCCAGGACAAGCCCATTTTCAGACTAGGGTAGATAGCAGGATGCCATTGCACCCACTTCATAAAGCCTCTCGCTTTCATGTTCATCACACATGCTCTAACTGGAAACCATGCTGGCGGCAGGAACCCTAGCTATACTTAAAGGGTTGTTCGAGTGTCCAGGATAGGTCATCAGTATGTGATCAGTGGGGGTCTGATGCCCGACACCCCCACCCGTAAGCTGTTTGAAGAGGCTGTGCCTTACTCACAGCACACCAAGCACAGCCCCGTCCACTGCATTGCGGCTGTGCGTGCTATTGCAGCCCCATTCACTTGAATGGGATGGAGCTGTACACAGGTCATGTGACTGATGAATGTGAAGTCACTGGTCTAGGAGGAGGCCATGGCGCTCCGTAAGCACTGCGGGGGTATCGAGAGTCCGACCCTCACCAATCAGATACTGATGACGTATTTTAAGAATAGGTCATAAGTATTAAAGGGGTTATCCCATCTCAGACAATGGGGGCATATCGCTAGGATACGCCCCCATTGTCTTATAGGTGCGGTTCCCAAACCTATAAGACAATGGGGGCATATCTTAGTGATATGCCCCCATTGTCTGAGATGGGAATACCCCTTTAAACACTCCGACCCTTTTAACATGCTTCTTGTGGGTAAATAAACTGACATTGAATAATTTAGCAGATTACAAATTCTGATAGATTTAACATGCTGATAAAAGCTGGGCTGTGTGTCTTACCTGCTGTTTGAGCTGCTGCACCAGCCGGTCCTTCTCCCGCTTCAGTGATGCCACTTCCTCCTGTGTCTTCTTCTTACGGGACGAGGACAATTCAAGAAGTGCAATGTTTGCGTCTTTCTCACTAATTGCGGCGAGCAGAGCTTCCTGTCTGTGAGGAGGGAAATGCAGAAAGATGGAGATGTCAGATATACAGATAAATACCAACCAGGTCCCAGCAGAACTTCAAGCATCCCTTTAAACCAGGGATGCTCAACCTGCGGCCCTCCAGCTGTTGCAGAACTACAACTCCCAGCATGCTCGGACAGTCTACAACTATCAGCCTGCAGCAGGGCATGGTGGGAGTTGTAGTTTAGCAACAGCTGCTGGGGGGCCGCATGTTGAGCATCCCTACTTTAAACAGTGCTCCCCAGGGGTCACATAATCATGAAATTGACCTGAAGGTTTTCAATGTATTGTATCTTATCTTCGTAGCGTAGCATATTTCTTGCAGGAAATATGAGTGAAACTCTGTATGCTCCCCCCCCCCTCCCCCAATCACACTTAGAGAGCAGATCCGCTCAGCACCCATACAATGAACCATTTCAACAGTCTATGAAAGCCGTTGTAATGATAGCAGCCATGCTGGTGGTAACCCAGCTTTCCCAAATACAGATAAAGAAGAGAAGCTGATGAACAGAATTTTGAAAATCCCACGGTGGGAAGATTACAGACTGGGACAGAGGGAGACTGGCAGGGGAGGGGGGAAGCAGACAAGCGGCATATCAAGAGTCTAAAATAAGGGTTGAGGAGTGGAAAATAAACTATGTTAAGTGGGGGTCTGACCTCCACAGGAGGAGTGTTAACAGCCTCTAGAGCCCAGCAGGCGTCAACTGCCCACTTGGGGGACCAGGGTCACCACACATCACTGGAGAATTCACGCCTGGTGCAACAGACCAAGGGCATAGTCACATATAAAAGGAAGTATAGTAGAAATAAAGATATACACCCTGTCCTATACTCCCCTGTCTCCCACAACATCAGCACAATCCACACCTGAAATACTTTGTGCTGCTGAGGGCCCAATATACATGTTGAGTTGCTTTTTAAAAATGCGGCAAAAACACCTACCTCAAGATCGGCACAATCCACACCTGAAATACTTTGTGCTGCTGGAAGACCCTGCTTCCCCCACTACATAGCTCTTAATTCATGAACTGCTATGAGATCAGCACATTCTTTCCCTGAAATATTCTGTGCTTCTAGAAACCTAGGCCTACGTTTACAAAAGAGTGCACCCAGATCCTGAAGTAAATTTCGAGGTTTAGAAAAATTACCCGCACTTAGCTCAAAAAGAAGGGGGAGGTGAGGGAGATTGAGTTACCGGGAAAGGCTTTGTGAGACAGAAGAGCTGTCTAATATGTTAAAGTCAGAGAAAAGGGTCTATCACTGTACCAGATTCATCATCATGCAGCCTGAACCTCAAAAACACATCTATGGGATTAGTAAATCTGCTCCCATAATATCAAAACATTCCTTTCCTAAAACACTCTGTGCTGCTGAAAGTCCTGCTCTTTTCACCTGAAGATGCTGTCTTCACTGCCATCGTAATAGCAGGACCACCTGAAATACTGTGAACTGCTGTGGGGCCATGTTTTCTTACACTTCTCCCACAAGATCGGCACACTCCTCTCCAGAAATACTCTGTGCTGCTGGCAGGCTCTGCTGCTTCCACTATATAAACCTTAATCAGTGAAGTACAGCAAGATAAGCACACTTCTTAAATAATCTGTGCTGCTGCAAAACAGACACATAGTTTTGGGAATACTCTATACCTAAAAACTATCCAAAAAATGTTATATGCAACAGGTCCTGGTGCCATCACCTATGACACTGGACCCCACACACACACACCCAAGGCCCCATTCCTTATGTTTTGCTAATCCTGGGTTACAGGGTTCAGCAGGTAATTACCACCCTGTATCAGGCAAGACCCCCCCCCCCCCTGTTATTCCTGGGAGCCCCCATTTCCCAGCAGCAACCCCCCCCCCCCTTGCATTCCAGGCCTGACATGAGCAGACAGTGATGCTTCAGTGGTCCCAGAATTCAGAACACTAATCCTCACCCCCCCAACTGACTGATCCCTACCAGGCGGGGGTCACTGTGCAGTCTGCAATATCACATGGCTGCTGCCAAGGAACAAAGATCTGCTCCAACACCAAGAGATGCTGAGATATGGAGAAACTGGAAAACCGATGAAGCAGCGGTGTACAGTGTTATTATGTAGGACTGTGCAGCGCCCCTTCTCCCACTGCAGGAAATTATAAGCATAATGACTCCGGGCCTGGGAACATGGCAGCAATTACAGCTACGCAGTGTGGTCATTAAGCTTTCCCATTAGCCTATTAGACCTTCAGTTCAGAAAAGACCATTCCATGAAGAAGCTGCTGATATTATACCATTACAGAATTCTGAAGAGAAGTGGTACTGTGCAGTGTCCATATATACAGAATAAGAGCAGATACTGAGAATTACATCCAGTGTACAGGACAAGAGAAGTGGTACTGTGCAGTGTCCATATATACAGAATAAGAGCAGATACTGAGAATTACATCCAGTATACAGGACAGGAGAAGTGGTACTGTGCAGTGTCCATATATACAGAATAAGAGCAGATACTGAGAATTACACCCAGTATACAGGACAAGAGAAGTGGTACTGTGCAGTGTCCATATATACAGAATAAGAGCAGATACTGAGAATTACACCCAGTATACAGGACATGAGAAGTGGTACTGTGCAGTGTTTATATATACAGGATAAGAGCAGATACTGAGAATTACATCCAGTATACAGGACAAGAGAAGTGGTACTGTGCAGTGTCCATATATACAGAATAAGAGCAGATACTGAGACTTTCACACAGTATACAGGACAAGAGAAGTGGTACTGTGCAGTGTTCATATATACAGAATAAGAGCAGATACTGAGAATTACACTCAGTATACAGGACAGGAGAAGTAGTACTGTGCAGTGCCCATATATACAGAATAAGAGCAGATACTGAGAATTACACCCAGTATACAGGACAAGAGAAGTGGTACTGTGCAGTCTCCATATATACAGAATAAGAGCAGATACTGAGAATTACACCCAGTATACAGGACAAGAGAAGTGGTACTGTGCAGTGTCCATATATACAGAATAAGAGCAGAAACTGAGAATTACATCCAGTATACAGGAGAAGAGACGTGGTACTGTGCAATGTCCATATATACAGAATAAGAGCAGATACTGAGAATTACATCCAGTATACAGGACAAGAGAAGTGGTACTGTGCAGTGTACATATATACAGAATAAGAGCAGATACTGAGAATTACGCCGAGTATACAGGACAAGAGAAGTGGTACTGTGCAGTGCCCATATATACAGAATAAGAGCTGATACTGAGAATTACACCCAGTATACAGGACAGGAGAAGTGGTACTGTGCAGTGCCCATATATACAGAATAAGAGCAGATACTGAGAATTACATCCAGTATACAGGACAAGAGAAGTGGTACTGTGCAGTGTACATATATACAGAATAAGAGCAGATACTGAGAATTACATCCAGTATACAGGAGAAGAGACGTGGTACTGTGCAATGTCCATATATACAGAATAAGAGCAGATACTGAGAATTACACCCAGCATACAGGACAAGAGAAGTGGTACTGTGCAGTGTCCATATATACAGAATAAGAGCAGATACTGAGAATTACACCCAGCATACAGGACAAGAGAAGCGGTACTGTGCAGTGTCCATATATACAGAATAAGAGCAGATACTGAGAATTACACCCAGTATACAGGACAAGAGAAGTGGTACTGTGCAGTGTCCGTATATACAGAATAAGAGCAGATACTGAGAATTACACCCAGCATACAGGACAGAGAAGTGGTACTGTGCAGTGTCCATATATACAGAATAAGAACAGATACTGAGAATTACACCCAGTATACAGGACAGGAGAAGTGGTACTGTGCAGTGTCCATATATACAGAATAAGAACAGATACTGAGAATTACACCCAGCATACAGGACAAGAGAAGCGGTACTGTGCAGTGTCCATATATACAGAATAAGAGCAGATACTGAGAATTACACCCAGTATACAGGACAGGAGAAGTGGTACTGTGCAGTGTTCATATATACAGAATAAGAGCAGATACTGAGAATTACACCCAGCATACAGGACAAGAGAAGCGGTACTGTGCAGTGTTCATATATACAGGATAAGAACAGATACTGAGAATTACATCCAGTATACAGGACAAGAGAAGTGGTACTGTGGCAGGAATGGTCATTGATAACTTGGCATCTTCAGCCTTCAGGTGTTTGCCATTTTGTCTGAAGACACCAACAATTAAGGGTTTTGTTCCATTGACCAGGTCAAGAGACCTTTAACCCCAGGAAATGTCGAATTGACCTAGAAGATCAACCTGCCCTGCAGGAGTTAAACCGCAAATCACTGCAATTAAAGGCACAATGCACACCTCTCTGGGCCACTCTGCCAGTGACAGAGTTATTTAACTCTATGAGCAATAAGACACATCCGCGCGGTGAGATGGGTCTGCCCCTCAACTTTTCCAGACTCCTGAAAGGCAATCTTGCCTCATTATCTGGTGACACATCATACCCTAGTCCACAAAAGCTGATGGCAAAATAAACCCAGCTTTCCCAGAGACACATAACTAGTCAGAATGCCTCCAGGATTTATATTTATTGGGAACTTTGTGACTTTTTGAGGATGATTGTTGAGGTCCTTCTACAAAGGCCGAGAGAAAAAAGTTTTTAAGCAGAAATTCTTTTCTCCTGACAGGAGGAGTGGAGCCTTTCTGTGCTGCGCCTCATCTAATGGGAGGGAACAGAGGAGTCCATTTATACCAGAGGGCCGCAGCCTCACCTGAAAGTTATTAAATAAATTGATATTCCTGTCGGCTGTGAAACGCGTCACCGAAGGCTCCCACCAACACCCCCCTCCCTTCACACACACACACACTGGCTCCTTCTGCTGGAACCCAGCCAGTTACATGAGCTCGGAAACACACAAACATACACGTGCAGGGGACGCACACGCAGAACCATTATCAACGGGGGTGCACACCTGATGGCCCAACACTCTAGGGTCACCCTGGAAAATTGACCTAAGCCCTGAACGGTAGACATGGCACTTCTACACCACAGCAAATTTCACATTCAGAGTTCAAGGAAAGGTGGGTGATGCAACCTACGGGACCTGTAATGGATATGTAAGTTGTTAACCACAACATTTCTAACCACTCGACGCAAGGATTTGTAAGGGGAAATGCTCCTTTGTGTGGGGTTTTGTTGGGAGTTGTAGTACTGTTGCTTGTGAGCATTCTCCACGTACGCAGGTAACTGGATACCGGAGCCCAGATGCACCTGTCGGATGTGTAGAGGCGGTGCTAGGACACTGGATTGGGCCGTGGTAGTACCTGAATGAGTGACTTCTGGCTGTGAGGGGGTTAATGGCATCTGTCTGGGAGAGGGTTTACCCCGAGTCCATTGGTCCTGGTTTCTAATACCTACAACCTGCACCCCCCCTCCCCCTGTTTCTTTCAGGTCCTCACAATTGGCTCTTTGTGAGGGGGAGAAGGATTACGGATTGTGTTTTCTATTATTGTGCCGCTGATTAATCCTGACCCGGTGTCATTTTCCTCCCCAGGACGGGGGGCTACGGGGGGCCCTGGCTCCCACTTCCTTGTCGCTGCCAAACTCTTTTCACGCCTCATTTGCCACGTAAGCGATTACATTTTAAACTGACGGGCGGATTCTGCCTCCTCGAGGGTCACACAAAGAAAATCGCTCTCTGTGCTGAAGGAATGCATGGCTGGCGAGCAGCGGTGCCCATGACGTGCTGCGGCCTCTGCTGGTAACGCCTATATAGACACGCGTAGGAAAGGCGATTTGTAGGACAGGTGTGATAATATCATTACAGACATTACCCCACAGCTGACAACTTAAAAAACTGTCCCCTGACAACTTTGGTAACAGATCATAAATCTATGGGATCCTTAATGTTAGAGATTCTCTGTTTTCAGCTCGCTAAGTGTATGCAGCCACCCTCCATAGAAATGAATCAGGAAGACCAAGAACTCTTTGGATGCACATAACAGTGTGCCATTTGGCATGTGAGAATGCACCCGGACCTTCTTCATATTTCAGTACCCTGCTTGTTCAGTATCTGTACAGAGCTTGCTCTGGTCATTTCCATCTGGGAAGTGTCAGGCACTGTACAATTATCTGAAGAACAGAAAGCTAATTATCCCCTGCATTAAAGGGGTTCAGGAAAGTTTTTAGAAAAATATAAAAACTCGCTGACTGTTTCCAGTGAGTACATTACTGGGATATAATAGAGGCTGTAACTCAGCATCAGTAATGTAATAGCTTTCTTACTGCTGGTTGAGTTATTTGCTGTAATAAATATGAACGATTAGCAGTGTATGGCGAGGCAGAGCAGCAACCTGAGCACCTCATGAAACAGACGGTAGTCTTCACTTACCTCCTGCAACACGTCTAGAACCAGACAATACATACAGTAACACACAATGTTCTGCTTACTATAAGAAAAAGGATGGTGTACCCCTTTAAGAACCAGTTGATTTAGATGTATCCAGCATAGGTCCCTATTGTCCCCAGTGTCATAAGGTCACAGAAGTTGTACCCGAGGTCGGAGGTCAGTGCTTCAAGGACGATATTATGAAGAAACAAATCAAGTAATTTTGCAATTGCAGCAGGTTTCTGAGCATCCGCCACTGAGGGTAGGATGGACAGTCACTTAAAGGGAACCTGTCATATCCAAAACACCCCCTGAACAAGAGTAAGCATTGTATAGTGTAAGTGATGCTGAATCCAAATATGTAATTTTTATCTTCAGACTCACTTCCATTCTGACGCTGTGCTCCCACAAATCTGCAGTAAAATGCATTGAGAGGACTCTTCTTTGAGTCCTCTCCATTATATGAGTGAGCACCGGAGTCCACTGAGTGCATTTTACTGCAGGTTTGTGGGAGCACAGCGTCCGAATGGAAGTGAGTATGAAGATAAAACTTACATAACCCGACTCGACTTCACTTACACTATACACCGCTTACTCTAGTTTGGAGTGTGTTTCAGAACTGACAGGTTCCCTTTAATGACAGAGAGCAACCTATTGACGGATATCAGCGGTGTAAATGCGCAGGCGCTGCCCCGACGCCCTCACCAACCGCCCGAAGTGAAATACCACGCAACACTGGATGGACTGTTGTAGAATCAGCCGCAACTGCGAGGCACGAGGTTTAAAGGGGTATTCCGGTTGGTTAAAGTTATCTCCTGTCCATCGGATAGGGGATAACTATCAGATCGGTGAGGGTCCTACCGATCACATGAACGGGGGCCCTGTACCTCCTACAGCTCCCCTGAAAAGAAAGGAGCGGCCGGTAGCACATGCTTGTGTCTGCTCCACTGATTTCTATAGGAGTTTCAGAGATAGGTGAGTGCTGGCTATCTTCAGAACTCCCACACGCATCTGCAACCGGCCGCTCTGTTCTATTCAGGGGAACTGCAGGGTGGTGGATCAAGCAGTAGGCCCCCCACCGATTTTATAGTTATCCCCTATCTTTCGGATAGGGCATATTTTTAACCAACCAGAATACAGCTTTAAAGTGCCTCATGCCAACATTTTACTGATGTATCACATTTCACAGATAAATCACAGACAGGTGACTGACGGCCATTCTTACCAACATGGCAACCTGATCTGCCAGCACTTTGCTTGTCGCTGTTCACAGTTAAGCTGGCTATACACATTAGATGTGTATCGGTTGAACCCACCATTTTCAGCAGGTTTGGCTGACCATCTAAGGCAGGGATATCAAACTCGTGGCCCTCCAGCTGTTACAAAACTACAATTCCTATCATGCCTGGACATTCTTTGGCTACCAGGAGTTGTAGTTTTTCAACAGCTGGAGGGCCATAAGTTTGACATCCATGATCTAATGTATAAGGTGGTCACAGTGTAATTCAAGGGCTTATCCAGTTATATGTAAATTATTTAGAGGGGTTGTGCAGTGCTTAGATATTGATGGCCTATCCTCAGATTGGTGGGGGTGCATGAAGAACACTCCTGTCCTGTGTTTACACCATGCAGAGGTGACATAGCCATATACAGCACGTGATCTCTGCACAGGTGGTCATTTGTATCGCTATGTCACTGCTGCAGCCATGTAAACAAAAAAAGACTGAAGGGGAGGACCGGACACGGCAGGGGATATGTGGTGAGTATGCAATATTACTTTACCCCCATCTGGGGACTTTCAAATAATTTAATCTGCTTCAATCACTGTATTCTGAGAAGGTCTGCAACAACTTTCTGTTTAAGGGCTCACTCACATGACCGTATGGTCGGCAAGCCTGTTTTGCGAACCGCAAATAGCAGTCCAGAAGGCGCAGGCACCGGTCGGGTGAATTCTGTATTACGGTGCGGACACATTGAATTGAATGGGTCTGCGTTCTGGAAAATATGGCAAAAGAGAGGACATGTCCTATCTTTTGCTGTGCAGAAGCACAGACTGAAAGCCCACAAAAGCGCTTCTGATCCGTGCCTCCGCTCCACAAAAGATAGGACATGTTTTATCTTTTGCCGTATTTTGGGGATCGAGGACCCATTCACGTCAGCACAGAGTTCACACGGCCGGTGCCAGTGTATTACGGACCGCAAATTTGCAGTCTGCAATACGGGTACTACAGCCATACGATTGTGTGAATGAGCCCTAAGGCCTCGAAAACTCTGCTTGTTGACAGCAAATAAACACTTTCGGGTCATTTCCATTTTACACCAGTTTTTAGCATAAAGACTCCTTTCAAATGTTTGTGCAACGATATTTTGTCACACATGCGTTTTTATGCCACTGGAAGCAAGCAGAGATCTTGACACACAAAAGGCTTTCCCTGGTCCAGTCTGGAATAGGCTTGTGGCTCTTACTTCATCTCTAGGACCTCCTCCAGGTGTTTGCGGCGCTCGGCCCGCAGGCTGGTCAGGTGGATCTCCTTCTCAGCCAGTGACTGCTGGGTGGATGACAGTTTTGCTTTCATGGATTCCAGCTCCTGCTTCACCTTCTCCATGGCCATCATCAGCTCCTCAACCTAAGAAAGAAAGATGTGGAAATAAAGTGTAGTCTAAGACAGTAGAAGAGAAGAGCAGCGGCGCCTGGTGGCTAATAGACTGCAGACCCCACTGCACCTGCACATAGTCACACCACAGAATTAAAGGGGAGGGATACTGCAGCTGCAACCTGTCTCGCATCCATTTGTAGAACAATAGGCTATTGCTCCCTGTTATCAGCCATCTTGAGCTTGGAGGATACTACAGGACTGGTGAGGGAGAGGCTGACTGTAGGACAAGTGAATACTGTCTACTGTTCTCGGTTATCCACCATTTTATTTCTGTGATCACTACTTTTTGTCACATAAAAAAAATGAAAACAGAACTGAAGACGAGGTCATTTTACCGGGTAAAGTGTATGAACCCCCATGTTATCAAATGCCATGGTGAAAATTCCAGGCAATACCAATAATTCTGGCTGAATATTGGCTACTTAAAGGGGAAAGGGCATGCTGCAGAGGTTGCCGTCACCCTCTTTCCTGGTGAGACTTTGCTTTTCCTTGAAGGAGTGGCAAGCCCCTCAGCAATGTGCGGCCTGAACAAGAGGGGGTTTCACGGTCTCCATAATAACCCTCTGATTACCAGGTAATTATAATTAGAGAGGACTCGGGTTTTAGCAGCCAAGGTCATCGAGTGAATGTGGGATCAGTCCTCAGCAGCCAGCACATTGGGAGTACTTGTCTTTTTTCCATGAGGCCGATCAACTTTTCCGCAAGCAGCGCCCGTCATTTATCCTGTGTGTGTTGTGGTGGGATAATAAGGATCAGGATGATTCTGGGAACAGAGCAGCGTCTGTCTGCGCCGGGCCCGGTCACCTGGTCTTTTCTCTGACCTAAAGCATTTAATTGCACAGGACATCAGATGGAGTGAGGTTGTGGCTGCGCAGGGAAAGTGCCAGACGTCAGGGTGGGGACCTACACAGCAGGGCGCTGACCCCAGGAGGTGGGTAATGATGCTAAATCAGAACAATCAAACGAGAAAACCTTTAAAGATATAGCAGAGGTGGGTCTGTGTGATGCAATAAGCTGAAGTTTGTCATTTGGCACTACTCATAGGAGATTATTTATCTTCACCCCAGTTTTTGATAGCTTCGAGGATCGAATATCTAATGGGAAGCAGGCCTCATCATATATTAGGTGTATCCTCCTGCAGTCCGTGCTCCTTAACAGAAACCTATGGCAGCTCAGAGTCTTCATCTGTGCTAGAAAACTTGTGGCTGCCACTTGGGACAATATTTTGTTGCAACGGCATCTAAAAAGTCATAAGCATGAGGTTTGCGACTTTTTTTAGGCCAGAAATGAAGGGGCTGTTCAGATGGCCGTGGTGTTGCGGATCCGCAAAAATGCAGATCTGCAAAACCACGGATGCCGGCCAGTGTGTGTTCCGCAATTTGCTGGCTGGCACCCCATACAAAATGACTATTCTTGTCTGCTATTGCGGACAAGAATAGGACATGTTCTATATTTTATCATGGAGCCGCGGCTCGGCTAGATCAATTGCTGCCCATCGAAATGAATGGGGCCGCATCTATTCCGCAAAACTGCAGAATAGATGTGGCCCTATTCGTACGGTCGCGTGAATGGGCCCTGAGCGCAAAGATATGGGAAATCTCCCCCAGTAATTTGATTTACATAGGGCTTCAGATAACCTTACTTATGAAGCAAAAATCATAGTTCCCCTAAAAGATACAGATGTAGCAGTGCTGAATTGGTTATTTGGTACAATTCACTTCACATAATTGCCATTTAGCAAATTCCTATGAATACGATTATTGCTCTGTAAGTAGAGCTTAATTAGTGCCTAATTACATTTTCTGCAGTTTTCATAGGATCTCTGCATGCGGTCAGTAAATGGGTACATTCTTGTGAACTCGCCTGTCTGTCCGGAACTCCCACAGAAATGAATGGGGCTGCCATGCACATGTGCAACTGGCCGCGCCGGTCAATTCAGGGGAGCAGCAGGGGGGACGGGCCCCCGTTCTTGTAATCAGTGGTAGGACCCCCTCCGATCTGATCCTGTGGATAGCGGATAACGCGTGCCTACCAGAATACCCCTTTAAGACCAGGTTTTAGCCTCTATATAAAAAAGAATGTTCCCATACACTGACAGCAATGATAAAGCTTTAAAGGGCATCTGTCAGCAGATTTGTACCTATGAAACTAGCTGACTTGAGCACTTGGCAAATGAAGACATCTGTGTTGGTCCCATGTTCATATGTGCCCGCACTGCAGAGAAAAATAAAGTTTTAATATGTGCAAATGAGCCTCTAGGAGCAAAGGGGGCGTTACCATTACACCTAGAGGCATGGCTCTCTCTGCAACTGCTGCACCCTCTACACTTTGATTGACAGGGCCAGGCAGAGAAAACTTGATCATACCTGGCTCTGTCAATCATAGTGCAGAGGGCGCAGCAATTGCAGAGAGAGCTGAACATCTAGGAGTAATGGCAACTCCCCCGTTGCTCCTAGAGGCTCATTTGCATATATTAAAACAGTTTTTCTCAGCAATGCGGGGACATATGAACATGGGACCAACATAGATGCCTTCAGCTGCCAACCGCACATAAAAGGACAACAGTTTCATGGGTACAAATCTGCTGACAGATGCCCTTTAAGAAAAGTGGCCGCAGTGGTACTAAAGCTCCCAGCGAGACATCACTCAGAAACATGGCTATAGAACAGCTGCATCCATGTACCAAAAAATTCCTTCTTAAAGGGGATGTCCCATTATGGCATCTTATCCTCTGGATATGGGATAAGTGTCTGATCGATGGGGGCCCAATCGCTATTGATCACAAGCATGGGGGCCCATGCTCCCCATTTGAATGGAGAGGTGGGACTGCCAAAGATAGAGTACAATTGCTTGGTTGTCTCCAACAGCCTTGTAGAGCTGAATGGATTGTAAAGCCTGACCACTGACGCACAGGCTGATGTTCTAGTTATTGAAAAGGGCCTATCCTAATAGGACAACCCCTTTAAAGAGTTGTTAAGATTAGAAAAATATGACTGCTTTCTTCTAGAAATAGCACCACACCTGTCCACATGCTGTGTGTGGTATTGAAGGTCAGATTCATTCACTTAAAAAAAAAAAACAAAAAAAAAACAAGAAAAACAAAACAAGCTGCAATACCACACACGACCTGGGGACAGGTGTGGCACTCTTCTTAGAAGAAAAGCGCTATTTTCTTTTAATCCTGTGCAATCCTTTCAAATCTTTGTTAAAGGTCAGATAAGGTGACGCCAATGGCAGTAGCTGGAAAGTCTAAGACCACCCGCTTCTTGGAATATGTGGAAGTCGTAAGGAGGAGATCGTTTATCTCATGGACAAGAGGAATCACGATGAAATGGACACCAGCACATTGATCTTTTGGGGATGCTCTCTACCTCCCCCCTCCCTTAGCAGTCTCTGCTACTCAAGAGGATTAGGTTAAATGTTCGTCCTGCATGAAGAGTCAGGGAGAATGATTAACTGGGGGCTGGGGGGCCTGATTTGTCCAAGCTATGAAGGGTTAATGGTTTCTTTTCAAGCCGGGGAAGGTTCACAGATTCGGTGCCCCCTCTGATGTAATGATGTCATGCTACCATGTTACTGCTGTGTTATAAGAACCGCAAGTCACCAATGATTGACAGAGGCGACTAATTAATAATCGGCTATTCCATGATGCGTGATTAACGAGGCGAATAAGTAAACCAGAGTGGGATAAACTTACAATGTAATCTGGAAGATCTTATTAATACAAGTCGCATCCGCTGCACCCCAAATCCTGCTGCCAAGAGGAAAAAGAAGACGGCCAAGGAAACCGGAGATGGCAGCGCCAGGTAACCGGGACTTCAGATGTCTCAAACCAGCCTTGTGCTGATCTGGTGGCGCCACTACAGTCTATGATCCAGTTGGAGCTCCTGGGGTCGAAGATTTCATGAGGTGCCTTGCTTATGAGTGACAAATTATCAATTAATATGAAACTAATGACCCGAGGGAGGCATACAGTGCCTCATACCTCGTTCAGGTCACTCATTTCAAATTAATAGACAGCGCTCCCTCTCCGCAGCAGTGGTTAGAGAGCAATCGATGGATGTTGTCAACTGATGAGGCCTCGTCATAATTCAGGTTGGGTTCACACTTTACGGTTTTGTCATTTTTAAAAACGGGAAAAAAATGAATGTATTTTTACCAATAAAACATCTTAAATCAAGGTGTTTCACCTGTAAAAACTTCATAAGCAATTACCACATCTCCAAACTGCAGCAATCTCAGTACAAAAACATGCAGTTCACAGGTCAGGCACTGACATGAAGATCTGCCAGGTACATGGGAGCCCCCTATCCACTCCCTATTGGGGAGGTAGTCAGGGGTCATCTGCTACAGACCCACATTGCTTCCAAATCACCAGTTCTTCTGCCTTATCAACTGCTTAAAGGGTTATTCCTGTCACAGAAAGTTATGCCCTAGCCACAGATCAGTGGGGGAGTCCTACTGCTGGGACTCCCACTGATTATGAGAATGGGGGTTCTGTACTCCATGAAGACCCCCAGAAATGGACTGAGCAGTTGGTTGGAAAAGCACGCCGCCGCTCCATTCTTTTCTATGGGAGCGCCAGAGATAGCTGAGCCTTTTTCCGCTCCATCCATTTCAGGTGGGCACCCGTTCTCGTGATCGATGGCCCCTTTAATTTTAGTCTCCAATGGACATGGTCTGGCATGAGGTAGGAGACACAGGGTTGGCATTGGTGGGGTGGGATGAAGACCTCTGGGCACTGTCCAAACATGTTTCATTGATCCATGAAAATAACACATATCAGGGAATATAAAGAGACGCTCACACCAGAGGGTAATGAACTTTCAGGTACGAAATGCTGTGATGTTCATACTGGCCACAAGAGGTCAGCAGAGCAAGATAGTCTCCGGGGAACGCATCTCATTTTACAGCCTGTTGTCATACTGAATATTAGAAGATGGTCCCATTCACATGACGGACAGTATCCATTTTGCGGTCCATAAACTGAGGATCCACAAACACGAACAATTCCTATTCTTGTCCACAAAACGGACAAAAATAGAACATGTTCTATCTGGATGTGGACAGTGCATGGTGTGCTGTCCGCATCTTTTGCGGCCCCATTGAAATTAATGGGTCTGCATGTGATCCACAAAAAATGCAGATTGCATGTGGACTGAAAATACAGTCATGTGAACAGGGTCTATTACTGTCAGACAGAGAATGAACGATGAGGGCTACAGGAATGGGGGATGGTTTGCAGGGCAAAGGGTGAGAATGATGACAGCAGACAGGGCATGGGGTGCTCACTATACCTTGCACCACTTAAAGGCAGGATGAGCGGCATCATGCAGTGCTTCACAAGACAGCTTGAGACAGGCAGAGAGAGAGAGGAGGGAAGCATGCGATTACAGAGGCACAGTGTCATGCTGACAGCATTGACATCCTAATGTACAGGACACCACATACTACCTCCTTACCAACCCGTGCAGTGGAGCAAATGTGATGGACACAGGAACATGTTACCACCAAGCCACACTGTCTACTTATCTTCTAGTACATCAAAGCTCTGACAGTGCTAATGTAATGTCACACACTGCTCAACAAAGCCCCGTACTGAGCTAAAGTACTGGACACAAGGACATCTTGGGCATGCTGGAAGTTGTAGTTTGGCAACAGCTGGAGAGCCACGGGTTGGAAACCACTGCTGTAGGCCAATTAACAGTAATACATGATGATTTCAATGTAGTGGACATGTTCCTACTAAGCCACACATTACCTCATTATGTTGTGCATCACAGCCAACTTCTGTTCTATTGTAATGAATGCAAGGACATGTTCCCACTGAGTCACATACTACTTCCACACAAACCTGTGTAATGGAACTAATGTAACAGACCCAAGGACAAGTTCCCACTGAGTCACATACTACTTCCACACAAACTTGTGTAATGGAACAAATGTAATAAACGCAAGGACATATTCCCACTGAGTCACATACTAATTCCACACAAACCTGTGTAATGGAACTAATGTAATAGACCCACAGACATGCTCCCACTGAGACACATATTTCCACACAAACAGGTGTAATGGAATTTATGTAATAGAGCCAATGACGTGTTCCCACTGAGCCACATATTACTTGTTCAAAAACCTGTGTAATGGAACTAATATAATGGACACAACGGCATGTTCCTACAGAGACACAATATTTCCACACAAACCTGTGTAATAGAATTAATGTAATAGACCCAAGGGCATGTTCCTAGTGAGGTTTGTGGGTTTTACTGTGGCTCACCTGGTCTGGCAAATTGGAAAATGGAGGTGCTCTAACCTTTGGTGACACCCAACACCAAAAAGAAGAGGAAGTTATTAATTTGTATAGAATTTGGCACACTTCACATTTGTTCATATGGAAAGTAAGACAATATGTGTGGTGGTCTCTTATTTTAGTTTTATTATACTATGATAAAAAAATAAATTTTATTAATCTAAGATAATTATAAAAAGTAAATAGACCTTAGGTATCAGATATATATTATTCAAAAAATAATAAAAAGACATAAAATATATTGAAAATTTGTTTCAATAATCCAAAAAATAGTTCATCAATAATTCAATAAAAGTCCAAAAAATATAGTTCATCAATATTGAACTATTGAATCATTGAACTATTGATGAACTATATTTTTTGGACTTTTATTGAATTATCGATGAACTATTTTTTGGATTATTGAAACAAAGTGACTATATTTATATATTTTTTAATATATTTTATATCTTTTTATTTTTTGAATAATAGATATATATAATATCTAAGGCCTATTTAATTTTTATAATTATCTTCGATTAATAAAATTAATTTTTTTATCATAGTATAATAAAACTAAAATAAGATACCACCACGAATATTGTCTTACTTTCCATATGAACAAATGTGAAGTGTGCCTACCAAATTCTATACAAATTAATAACATGTTCCTAGTGAGCCACATGGTACTTCTACAGAACCTGTGTAATGGAACTAATGTAGTGGACACAACTGCATGTTCCTACTGAGCCACATACTACTTCTTCACAAACCTGTGCAATGGAACTAATGTAATGGTACACTTTACTACTGAGCCAACAATTCCAAGATGCAGTGTTCAGCTGGGCTTCCACCTTCAGGTTTTTTTATGCACTTTTTGAAGCCAAAGCCAGGAACAGATCGTAACTGGTGGACAAGTATAAACGGAAAACACCCCTGATTTTGGTCTAAAAAAAAAACTGAACTAACCATTACATCTTCCCACTAAGCCAGCTACTCCATTATACCAGGTCATTCTTTTATCTCACTAAGCCAATAAGGCCACCCTATTCTCAGAAACACCTACACAGGGCCTTGGCTTCCCACTTGCTGCAGGAATCAGTCCCCCTATCTACTGTACACCCTGAATAAGATACACAACCATATCCACAGTAAAGAAGATATGAGTGAACTCAAATTGGCTGTCCGGGTATGCTAGGGTTTTGCAACACCTGGAGAGCAAAAGGATGGAGATCACTAATGTAAGCCAAAATTGTCATAATGATCTCAACATAGTGGCAGCCAGCAGAATTTTGAATGTTGCTTTAGGTGTGACTGGAGAATAAGACACAAAACACAATATCAGTAATAGATAAGTAAATGAAAAGTGGCAGCAGCTGGTCAAATGCAAAATTTCAGCAGGATCAGGTGACCACCCTGTGTATATACTAGTCACCAGATTTCGTCACCCACTCATGGCAGATGTTGGAGGAAACAAGATCTTGGTATGAAGTGCATACATTTTTCAATCTGTCCAATGCAGCAGTGCCCTATAGGGGGAGAAGCTTCAGTGCTTTTCCGGTGCATGAATAGAATGTCAGAACTACAGTAAAGACTGACACAGAGAAAGTTTTAAAAAAAAAGAACTTCTTCCCCCTTCCTGGAGGACTTTGCTGAGTTTAGAGGGGTTTGTACATAAGGCCTGAAGTAAACAAAAAGACAATCCCCAGCACCCGGCAGCTGACCTGCTTCTGATAGCTGGCCCGTGCGGACTCCTCTTGGGCCAGCACCATTTCCCGCTCAGCGGTGATCTGCACGCTTTCGCGCAGAGCCTCTTCCAGCTCTTCGATACGATCGTCCTTCTGGTGCATGATGTCCTGCGGAGAGGAAGGCAGATTGTGAGGCACGAGGTTCTTGGGTGTTAGTGCATCTAGAAAGGTCAAAGAGACCTCAGCAGAAAGGAAACCGTCAAAAATGAGGCGTTCAGGAAAGCAGGAAGTTAGTGGCAGAAGGCAAGTGATGAAAATCAAAGATGGCATCCTGAGCAAAAACAGGAGAACCAGTCATAGTATTAAAGGTAAGAAGTCTCAATGCGGAGCAGGGAGGACATCAGGGAAGATGAGAGTAGTTAGTAATAAGAGCGGTGGAGGCATCCAATGCTTAGGGCAGACATTAGCAGAACATTAGGAGACATCTCCGATTAGTGAAGTAGGATTTCGGAAATTAATTAGAATTAACATATCATGAGCAGAGACCAAGACAGAATTTAAAGGGGAAAAGCACATAACAAAACAACACCTGAGCTACCAGATCCCACAGATATCCAAGGGCTCTATGGAGCTCCTGAACCCCTTCAGCACTGCTTGGAAGACATGTCTGGCCCCCTCATCCCACCATGGTCCAAGAGTTGCTGTCTTGACAAGACCATCCAATGTTTAGTTGGCTACCGTATTTCTCCACATGACACTTGTCGGGAAGTAAAAGTGTTAGCTCTGCAGAATACATGTTCTCCAAGTCAACCACCTCCCAACTCCAATGGTTAGCCCTGTGAGAAGGCTGCGGGCGAGACCACAGCACAGGGGACATAAATCAAATCCAGATGCGGGTGTGAAGTGGATTTCTCAGGAGCGCGGCTGCGGGGATTGTGTTACATGGAGGGTCTTGCTATTATTATTACACGGAAATGGTTTGTGTTAAGTCTTTGGGTTTTTCGCGGCTCTTCAGCTCAGGAAACGCTCTTGTTTGATGTTCACCTACAGACGGTCGGGATGAAATGGAGCTAGATCTTCAGGAAGTCTCCCCAGGCACCCCGAGCCAAGAGCAAAAGACAAGAGGGGGGGGGGGGGCTGCTGAAAAGGAACATGTTTAAGTAATAAGTCTGGGGTCAGCTTGCAGAGTCGAGCAATGCGCATTCACAAGACATTTCATGGATTCTTTTTGGGGCGATAACTGGGGGACCAAGTAGTGGACTGGGTGAGGAATATCAATTCTCTGCCCAAGGTGTGCTCCATAGAGATGATCCAAGATGCCTTGTGGATGATACCTGCAGTTTGTCGTTGCTTCTCATGACAAGGAGCTATTGTGTAATAAAAAGTTTCTGAGGAGGCATTGGGGGAAACTGGTGTAAAGAAGAAATTGCTTAGTTGCCCATAGCAACCAATCAGATTCCACCTTTCAATTTCCAAAGGAGCTCTGTAAAATGAAAGGTGGAATCTGACTGGCTGCTATAGCCAGTTTTCATTTACACCAGTTTTTATAAATCTTCCCCATTGACTTTGTGTATCAATGTCTCTACGACACATCAAAAGTTTTTTGAAAACTCTCTGATACTTTAATAGAAACCAGTCCTCACCTCATACTTCTTAAAGCTGAGATGTTTGTTACAGTTCTGTCTCCACAAACCTCTGCGCACTAAACAGCCTGGACTCCAGACTGATACACTGTAACAAAGTACCCGAACAGGGTAGAGATTTGTGACGCTCACAACTGTAAGAGACCTTCAGAAGCAGGAGGTATTAGGTCTGTGTATAGGTTTTCCTCTTTTGGATCTAAAATGTGTTCCCATTCACTGACAGCAAGCAGAAATGAACTGAAGGAAATAAGTATCAGAATATTGCAGAATTTCTTGTAAATCAGTGATAGAATTGTAAATTGTTTATAATGTGGAGATGGTCTCCAAATTAAAAGAACATTAGGTTATAAATGAAAAAAAGAAAAATGCTCTCAGTCTGTACTATATGAGAGCCGTTCCTGGAATGAGCACCCCCCTCCCGCTCCTATTGTTTGGTCCAGTCCATTGTGTGTTTTTTCTTTTCTTCTGTCATCGCTTCCATTAATCTGCTTGACATGATCCAGCGCTACAGAAGGCTCAGATCACAATCGCACAAAGTAAGAGCCCCCTGCCAAAAACCAGGAGGGACGAGCTGCAGGATCCAGGGATTCCTTACACAGAAAGCCGTCAGTCCAATCATCCCTTAAGTCCTTGTGCACACGACCATATCCGTTTTGCGGTCTGCAAAATACGGATAATTTTTGTGTGTAATCCACCATTTCTGTTTGTCACGGTAATAGAAATGACTATTCTTTTCTGCAAAATGGAAAAGAGCAGGACCTGTTCTATAATTGCGGGCATACGGACGCAGACAGCACAAAGATGTTATCCTTTTTCTTTTTGCGGACCCACTTAAAAAGTGCGGATAGGACGCGGATCCAAAGTACGGGCTATATACATTTAACTAGTGTGGGTTAGGGCCGGTCACAAAATGGAGTCTGGAGATGTTATCTGACCAACTGCGTCCACCGTAAAGAGAAACTGTTAGCAGGATCAACCCTATTAAACCATGTCTAGTAGAGTTGATCCTTCTTAGTATAACGATACTTCATGTATTTTCCTCCAAGAAAAATATTTTTTTTATTAATATGTTAAATAGGTCTTCTGTGCACCAAGGGGCAGGCCTAAACCCCTCAGAGCACCACAGTTCCTGCACGCCACACTCCCCCCATCCTCCTCAATTGACAGGGCCAGCGATCTCGCTTGAGCAGTAGTCTAAAATATTGACGCATGTGCACTGCATACGCTTCCCCGGCAGCACAGATTACTACTGTGTATGTGTCAATGACGTCATACTCCACCCAAAAGAGGAGACGCTTTGCTTAATTCGTAGGAGGATGACATCATCGACGCATGCACACAAGTAACCTGCACTGCAGGGGAAACAGAGGCAGTGTAGACTACGGTGCAGTAGAGATGGCTAGCCTTGTCATTCAAGGGGACAGGGGTGGATTGGCTCTGACTACGGAGTGAAATTTGGGTCCCCCCTCTTGGTGAACCACAGGAACGTAAATGAAGAATCATTTTACTCAGCAGGATCAATCCTACCAGTCATGCTTCAATTCATCAATGACGTTGTCCACCTTCCTGTGTCACCATGTTCTGCTCACACAGCTCATGTGTTTGCTACAATGTATCAGTGCCACTGATCCAATACATCAAAATGCAGGACATGGTCAGGATGTGCTTCAGCATATTGGATTCATCAAAAACACAGCAAGCAGAGATCCTGGAAAATGACAAGAAATGTAAAGGCATTGAAAGCTCCAATGACACTTTACCTGTCAGATTTTTTCATATATATATTTTCATCTTTTTTAGTCTCAGATCTGTGGAGGGAGATATTTATTTTTTCATTAAACCGCTGGTATTCCTGGAAACAAACAGTGCAGGGTCAGGTCCCGCCGAGACCGTGGCATTGTAGCATTCATTCGACTAGACGTCATATGAGCTGCTGTCTGCCGCTCTCGGGGTGACAGTCTTCGAATCCATCGGAGCAGCATTCATCCTGCGACTTCCTGGGCAGCGCAAGAGAGGCCCTGGGCTCAGAATAAGACATATCCAGTA
The DNA here is from genome assembly GCA_900303285.1 of Rhinella marina. Taxonomy (NCBI): domain Eukaryota; kingdom Metazoa; phylum Chordata; class Amphibia; order Anura; family Bufonidae; genus Rhinella; species Rhinella marina. Next base: position 121,632 of record ONZH01028545.1, read on the forward strand.
AACTGCTCTGTTTGTCCAAAATAAACAGGCTGGGTGAGCTGGAGATGGCCCAAACCACAAACCTTGCGCTGGACACCTTGGCCCAGCGCCAGCTCTGTGAATCAAAATGGCCGCCTACGGGTCCCTCAGTGAGCTCTGTGGCGCGTCTCCAAAACCACCATCCCTCAGGGACCCGAATTCATCCTTCCAAACACAACAACCTGAGACACAGAGGCCAAGCACCTAAATCACAGGCTCTTAGAGAGGGCACGGAGAGCCCCCGCTGGCTAATTGGAGACATTTTTCAGGGGCCCTAATCCGTCTCTCGCATTGGTCTCAGTGAATGGAGCCTCTGTCACTGCCCTCCGCCAGACACTAATAGGAAAGGCTTCAGGGATGTTCTTGAAATATTTCCATCCTGAGACTGACAAGCAAGGAGACCTTCTAGAGAGAGGCAGAAACCTCAAAGTATCTTTAGGAATTCTTCCAGAAAGAAAACGCTGAAGTTTTTTTTTCCATAAAACAAAAACATTTTTAATGTTAAATTTTGATCCTGGGTTGAAGCCGTCGACCACAATGGGCAGATGCGTCACCGTGCATGTAATATCCGATCTGAGGAGGGAGAATGGCCTCCATCTTTTGGTTTTGTGGGTTAAGAATGTGTCACCTCACCCTCTTCTCGGGCAGCACAGAGCAGGGAGTGTGCTGCGAGGGTATTTATATGGTGGGACGTGCAGATGGTCTCTACAGGAACATGTTGATCTTATTTTCCGAGGTCTTCAAATTTTGTGCTATTAATTCCGGCCAAAACCACAAAGACCAGAAGATTTCTAAAACTGGGTTTTCTGTGAACTGACCCCAAACCCAAAACCTGTTGGCTCCAGCACCTAAGCTATAAATCTATATATACATAGTGCATGGTTATATACAGTCACATGCGCTGACGCGAGACCATCCCTATGCTTCTCCTTTAGATTTGCGCAGATTTGTTTTGGAATAGATCATGTATAACATTTTAAGTTCTTGGGGCAAAAAAAAAAAAAAAAAAGATCTACATAAACCAACAAACATCAATCGTAATGCAGAGTTCATTGGTCTGGCAAATATAAGCCGCAAATTCTTTAATACAGAACTTGATGATCTGTAAACCCCTGGGGGGGGGGGGGTTTGGGTGGATAGAACTGGTAAAAAAAATCAACCAATAGTAGTGCCACAGTGAGCTTCCATTAATCCGTACTCCGTAATCCGAACTTTAAAAAATGTAAAGCAGGCTGGTCTGGCAAGAACCAACTTCCTTTAATCCAGAAACCGATGATCTGGAATTCCTGGTAATTCTTCAATATGCCAAAATAATCCTAAAGATGGATTACAAGAAACCGCTTGTTAATCTAGAAAAACTATCTGGGAGGCAAATAGTGAGCTTCCATTAAGCTGGAACAATGTGGGGGGGGGGGGGGGGGTTCTGACCCCCTCAGGCCTTAAAGCTCTTGCATCAGCAGTAGGGAGCATCACCCTGACTGCAATCACATCAGACTGCAATGAATGCTATGTGGGGGTGTATGTGAATGCGAAAACTCGGCATCGACCCCCATTCATCCAGACTGCTTACGTATCTGACACAGCTGCTAGACGTAGAGGGATCAGTTTGCCAGTGGTGTCCTACAGGAGGGATGAATTTTCCACTCCAGGACAGCAAGTTCACAGAGCCCACCACAGACCCCGAGAGAGGGGAGGAAAAGGAGGAGGGGAGCTGCCAGACTTCATTAAGTGGAAGCTGCTTCTTCATCTCCAAATGAAAATATTCCGCTCCGGCTTTCTAGTATATGAGGTATCAGGCCGACTGCTGGGGGGTCCCTGTGTAAGGGGAGTATACAGTATTAAGCAGCCCCCCATATCCCTACACACAGTGACCACATCATAACAGGGAGGAAGCTGGAGAATAGGTGATGTATCCACAAGAGCGGATATTCATTAAAATAACCATTAGCACATTCCTCCTCTGAAATACTCTGTGCTGCTGAGGATGCTGCTCCTTCTACAGAGTATCTCAGACTGAAGCTCCCTGCTTGATTCCCCTGATTATGTCAAGACACATTTAGCTTCCCATCAACATGCCGTATAAACGCACCCGTCTCCCGAAATACTCTACATTACTGGGGACAATGCTCCTACCAGTATGTAACTGTCCCCGTACTCCTCTTCACAACTGGACACTGCCCACCCACCATAATCAGTGCACCCTGTTCCTGAAATACTCTGTCCTGCTGTGTGAGAGTGGGTGTGCCCTCTAATCCCAAAATGTTGCTACCTGCAGTTGCTGAGAGCTGTCGGTCAGGTTGTCTTCCCTACGTCTCGCCTCCTCTAGAAGCTGGGCATTTTTCTTCTTCTCCACCTGCTCCTTGTGTTTCAGCGTCGCCACCTTCTTATTCTGGTCCTTTATTTGCCTAGAAGTTAAAAAACAGGATTAAGGTCAGGGAGCCCTTTCATATTTCTGGGAAAGCTGGGTGATCAGCAACAGGGCCGCTAATACAGCTCCCACTGGGGTCACAATGAGCTTTCCTATACTTAGGAGGTTCACAATAACGTTGCCACAGTTAGAGCTTTCCCATTCCTCTGAATGACAACCCCATTCTCGTTTAATTTAGGAGTCTGGGAAAGCTGGGTGAGAGCCGTAAGGTCGATCATCAAAGAAAAGGACACGGATAATTTCAATCCTATGTAACACAAAAAGGGGATGTGAATACATTTTAATTCTTAAAAGTCAAGCTCCCGCAATGGGGTGTAGATACTTCAGGCTTACAGAACTATTCCAGTCAAGTAGTGGTGGGTGGGGGCGAGGATTTAAGCATTGAGGGGTCAGCTGACGGATTGCACTCCAATCCAATGTGGTTTGGAAATAGACGTTTGGCTGTGTGTTCAGGCCAACCCAAGTAAAATTTAGCTGACATGGCCACTGCAGCCGACCCTGCTGGACAGAGCCCAGGCCTTGCGCCCTCTAATTAGCCATATAACGAGTCAGAAATATCTGGGCCAGGGAGAAGCGGCTAGAGCCAATGACCCTGGAAAATGTACTAACATTTATGGCTGGAAACGGGCACAAGAGAGAAGTGAACGCTACTTCAGTCAGGGGCTGGCATACTTTTATCTTCAGGTACATGGACTACCAGAGGTGGCGATGGCGTAAAAATGTCCCTGCGACACAATTTTGTTTTGCACAGGCCTTTAAAAAGTCATCAAAAGGGGTCTTGTGACTATTAATGACCCCCACTCACTTAGTGATAGTTTAGCAGGTATGTCAACAGACACTCATCAGTAAGAGTCAGTGGGGTACGAGACTTCAGTCCCTTAAAGGGCTTTTCCAGTCTTAAATAACCAGAAAACCTCTCTTAAATTGCAGGGAATAACAGGAGTTACATGGGACTGACAATTGCTTGCAATTTTGTCTTGCCATATAGCCCTATTCTACAGTTATACAAAGCTGTGAAAGGGTTATGGGGGACGCTCGTGCACAGCCAGGACTCTCAGGGTGACCCTCTCGCCTCCACACAAAGGGTTTGCTGATGGTTCTGAAACACACAGAATCATCCAGGGGAGTCGGAGCACTGACACAATGAGTGACCGGGCACAGGACAATCAGTGACTGAGGTAGCCCCAGCTCAGCACAAGTTAGTGACCACGCTGACAGAGCAGGGGACAGACTTGCCATCATTAACCCCTGTGTCTCCAGCAGTCAGTTACCAGACTGTCCATTTGTGGGTGTCAGGGGTCACTGTGAAATTCAAGGCTCCAAATATTGGGCTCCTGCTTGTAGTCAGAGTTATTCTACAATTGGAGAAGGGGGCCCTCCTGCCACCAACTCAATGGCTGTCTGGCGTGCGGCCAGACATTTATGACAAACCTCTAATGAGGGGCAGCACTGCAACATGGGACATGACGCCCCAACAAAGCATAAATCACCCCCATAGAACAGAATGATGGTCAAGGGGGAAGCTCAGTGGAAGTGGATACTCCAGCTTATGTTGAATGGCAAATGGGACAAAGGGACGATTGACACTTTGGGCAGGTGAGGTTCAGTGGATGTGGTTTGATGGATCTTAAAACAATCCCGGAGCCCTGTAACGCCTCCAGCTGATAACCCCCAAAACTGCCTTCCAACAATCCTGGCGGACAACATCCCCAACCTTCCTCTAGTGTCAACCCTCCCATATTCCCTCTGAACTAATTCCAGCTGGCAGTCACCTTTGGCTGTCAAACCCTGGTTTGCCTTCAGCTCAACAAAGATCAGCCATTACCCCTGGACAACCTTTACCATTACCCCTGGCTGACAACCTTTCTGCATCCCTTTTGAATTGCCTCCAGCCGAGTGTGGTTTCATACTTCTGATAGACTGTAAATCAGAAGTATAAATCTATAAAAAAAAAAAAAATCCATTCGACATATAATCTGGTTCTGATGGGCGAAGACAGAGTTGCTGGTGGTCCCACTGCCTCATTTGTCACTCCCCGCTGCGCATTTATCATTATGTGAGGTTTGGGAGAAAACCAAAATACATAAAGCAAAGGTCGGGAAGAAACCGCACAGATAACAGGGGCTTTCAAGCCGGGCCAGGAGAAACGGATGCTGTACAAATGACCTGACCATGGCTTCCCTGAAGATACATGTATGGAGTATAGTACAGTCAGTGACCCACAATCCTTCTCCACTCTACATCAGCACAGGTAAAACGTTTCAGTCTGGAGTCAAGGCTGTTTAGTGGTAATCTATCATCTGTTAGAAGTGTTCTAGCAAACATTTCCAGATGGGAAGGAGGGGGTCACCACAAGAGAAACAGTGAAGGTCACTTTTCTTCTGTGGAACCTGCACTCTCTGTGAAGTCCATAGGAAATCATTTATTTCCATGACTTTCCAGGTTGACTGTGGCCTTCACCTTTATCTCACTCATGGCCTAGTACTAATCAGAAAACACCCCCACTTTAATTTTCAAGACTCTTCTCACCCCATTGAGTGATACTCAACCATGCCCACTTGCAGACAAACAATTAGAAACATGCAGTGCCATCTGACTTGTGGCACATATTAAGCTGCAGGCACAGACAACATGTCCAGCTACCATTAGACCTTCCATGTTTATTTGGTTTGTGTCATCTGAAACCCCGGGTAGTAAAACAACCGGGATAATGGACCTGTATACACTGTGGCCGCACTAATACAGAGAAACATGAGCCAAGACGTGACAGGATTACTGTGGATCACTATCTGGAGGCTGCTGAGCTGGGGCTGCTAGGTGGTGGCTTCACCTGGAGGCCATTATAAGTAGATAATGATCGAGTGGACACACAGCTTGACAGCTCCTAATGGCTGGGAATTCTGGGTAATCCAGTGGTGCCCAAGAATATTCCCTAAACCTCAACTCTGGGAATTTAATCAACTGAGAGCCATCACTGTGTCACAGCAGCAATTATGAGATCCCCGACCAGGGACAGCAGGCAGAAATCTTGAAAATGGTGAGGAATTGAAAAACAAGAAAAGTTACAGGAAGAAAAAAAATAAATAAAAATTATATATATATATATATATATATATATATATATATATATATATATATATACACACATACATACACACACACACACACACACACATACACAGTATATATATATATATATATATATATATATATATACATACATACACACACACACACACACGACAGCCCACCCCTAAGACTTCTCAGACATCTCAGCCATGTTCCCATATAAGGGCTCACACACACTACTGTATGTATTTTTCAGTCTGTAACAAAAAAAAAGTATGATATCCGTGTGGTGTCCGTGTTGCAATTGTAACAATGCCTGCCCTTGTCCGCAAAAAGGAAAAGAATAGGACATGCTTTACTTTTTGCGGAACAGACTTGCGGACATACAGAAACAGAATGAACAAGGAGTCATTTCTGTTTTTTTTCTGCGGACCCATTTAAAAAAAATAACAGAAAGGACGGGGAAAGAAAATAAGGATGTGTGCATGAGCCCTAAGCGACACAAGCCCAAGAGCCGGAAAAGTGGCACTTTGTAATAATCCTTCAGAGAGACTACTAATCAGTAACATGGCAAGAGACACAGTGGGGGACATTTATCAATCCCTGTACACCACAATTTTGGCGTAAAAAAGTTGCATATTATGGCGCACGGCATTTGTGCGACAAAAGTTGGTGTGGCTTTGCACCGCCGCCGCATTTACTATAAATTTCGCCAGAAAGTAGAGGAAGTTATAGCTGAAGTCTACGCCAGCCTGTACCTGGCGTAGACCTCAGTTTTTGGCGCACAGCAAAGCAGAAATACGTCTGATTTTTTAAGAGGTTTCTGCTTCTTAACAAATCAGGTGTGTCTCATGTCAGCACAGGGAGATCAAGACTGGCAGATGGATCCACCAGTCTTGATACATCTCCCCCAGTATCTTCTTCATGCGACCAGAGCAGACCCAGACTTTACTCAGTACCAGACAAAGTGCACTTACTACACCATGTCTGAGCTCAATACACAGCATGTCCCAGTATATATAAGTTGTGCTGAATTTTTTTACGTTTTCTCTGTCTTTGGAAAAGTTGGGTGACAAACAATAGGCTGCATTTACAACTGCCCTAGGGGTTGTCACTCCGCTTCCCCAGCAGTGTGCGACAGATCAGATCTGATAATTATGGGTTAACCACGATGACAACCCCTGTGGTAGTGGTGGCCATACTGGCTGTCTTTTTAATTATGCCTGGTTATCCTTAGAACTACTTATTCTTATTCTAAAAGTATATTAACCACTCGGGCCTGGAAGGTTAGGAGACAATACCAAAGGGTTGATGCCAATGGAGTCACCGATAAAGTCCACAGCCACCATTTAACTTTGCGATACGAAAGACGCACTCACCTTGATGTCATGCTGAGCAGAGCCGCATGTCCAGGAAAGAGACAGCAAGAGAGAGTCAGATAAAGAGACAGTTAATGAACACGGACAGAGGATTATTATAAAGAAGAGAGGAAACAGAGAAGTTAATAATATCACTGATAACTGTGTGTGGGGGAGGGGACGGGTCACATGACAATACAGGACCACAGTGTCTGGTGTTAGTGAGTCCCGAATCTGAGGACTGATGAAACCTCCCTTTTAAAGGTGCTCATCATCGTAACAGTAAAAGCTCTGCAACTTTCTAATATGCTTGTCAAGATTTCTGCTGCTGTCAATGAATGGAATCATTCTTATTCACATGAAGAGCTCATACTTCCCACAGCTGAGGGTTTGTTAAATTCTTCTAAACTGCACTAACACATTGAGGTGCCCTGTCAGGAGGGCGCGATTGTCTAGACTGGAAGCCACTGTGACCAGGGGTGCGCCTAGCCTTTCTGCTGCCTGAGGCGAAAACTGAAACGGCGCCCCTTCTTCCCCAATGCCAATTTCTTAACTGAACCTCTTCCCTTCAAACTATGGTCCTTTGGCCGCCCCTCTCTTGCCCCTAACTGGTGCTGCCAGAGGCGATCGCCTCACCTGGCCTCATTGGTGGTGCACCCCTGACTGTGACAGACTCTCAACTATGAGAAGTTCATTATTAGGATGCGGTTTTAGCCTCTACACGTAAGCAAGAACTACCATGTTCACTTATGGCAAGCAGAGATTTTGACAGTGAAGGAGAATTGAAATACAAAGAATATTAGGAACCAGTAGAAACTTTTATTGTACAGGTGATTAAGAAGTATACTTAATGGAGTTCCTTATTCTGAGGATCAAGTCTCCATTATGCAGAATCGTGTGCACTGATGTCCATGCCAGGCATAGCGAATATCCCCTATGTATCTAAGTAAGTATCTGTATAAAACACATAGCGCAGAGACCTGTATACTGCAGAACCATAACTCCCAGTACTGGAGACACCCTGTGTTGCATATGAGCTGATATTTTGCCTGGATACTTGCACTGGTATTCATGTTAATTCTAGTTATAAATGTCATAGATTGGAGAGAGCTCTATCAGTAGCCCTAAATTTGTGAGATTTGGACGAGCATCATAAAAGGGTGAGGAAGAGAATTAATAACTAACGACATTGCGTTCTTCAGGAGACCCCCTAACTCAATAATCTAATGCAGAGAGCAGGCGCACAGTGCCCTCTAGTGGATGATGTTACCAGTGCAGTCAAATTCATTCCAGATCCCCCTTACCTTTCCAGCTCAGCTATCTTTGTATCCTTTTCATTCTTCTCATTTTCCATCTCCTTAAGGATCTCCAATAACCGGTCCACCTCTGCCTGGGACTTGCTGGCCTCTTCCCGATACCTTGCTACCTCTTTCTCCAACTGCTGCACCCGCTCGTTAACTTCAGGGTTGGATTTTGCATCCTGTGCAGCCTCGTGGGCCTAAGAAAATATCATCAATATCATTAAAAAGCAGAAAAAAGTAACACTAAAAAGGGAATAACGTAAAGAGGTGATACGAGATATTGGGGGGGGGGGGGGTACTATAACTGCAGAACAAGGAAAACTGGGGACTGGAAAGGTTAGGTGGCAAGCCCTACACAGTGGTAATGGCTCAATATTGGTCGTTTTGCCAATTTACTAAGGAATTTTAAAGCTTGGGGGGGGGCACAAGTTAATACATGCGCATGGATTTTCCCTTCTTATCTTTCTTGACATTTAATTTATATGTTAAACAAGCAGCACGGAGAAGTCAGCGTGCCATGACTTGGTTGCTAGCTTGGCAGAAATGCCAACTTGCGTCTGTTCCTTGTAGAGTCGTGATGGAAATAGGGCGAGTATAAGAGGACTGCGCCCAGATGTTTGGCTCACACATAGCTCTGAACCAGAAGACGATAGACACCATTTTTCCATGACAGGACGCATTGCTGTGTGCAACTGGCAAGGTCCAGAGGGCAGATGGTACTATTTCCGCCCCTCCCCCTCCTGTTCTCGGCTGACGAAGGTGATAATTAACAGTCATCTGTTTACATGAAGTGCTCCTCTAATACACCTGGCAGCATCCCGCCATCCACAAAATACTGTGTGCGCTCTGTCACTGCCTGGCAGGGAGATGTCACGTCAACAGGACGAGGGCAGGAAGGCCAAAAGCCACAAAGGACTAATCACAGGGTGATGCAGATGAACAGATCCACCCTGGAAGTGGAGCCCACAGGAGACATTATTTGGTCATCAGAACAGCATATGTACACTCATGTAGAAACAGCTGAAAATATATGGCAGATTAGGAGGCACTGGAGGAGTGCAGCTATGAGTGTATATAGTATAACTGATATAAACAGTCACTGTCCAGAGCTGTACTCACTATTCTGCTGGTGGAGTCACTGTGTACATACATTACTTAGCCTGTACTGATCCTGAGTTACAACCTGTATTATACTCCAGAGCTGTACTCACTATTCAGCTGGTGGAGTCACTGTGTACATACATTACTTATCCTGTACTGATCCTGAGTTACATCCTGTATTATACTCCACAGCTGTACTCACTACTCTGCTGGTGGAGTCACTGTGTACATTACAATACTTATCATGTACTGATCCTGAGTTACATTCTGTATTATACTCCAGAATTGTACTCACTGTTCTGCTGGTGGAGTCACTGTGTACATACATTACTTATTCTGTACTGATCCTGAGTTACATCCTGTATTATACTCCAGAGCTGCACTCACTATTCTGCTGGTGGAGTCACTGTGTACATACATTACTTATCCTGTACTGATCCTGAGTTACATCATGTATTATACTCCAGAGCTGTACTCACTATTCTGCTGGAGGAGTCACTGTGTACATATATTACTTATCCTGTACTGATCCTGAGTTCCATCCTGTATTATACTCCAGAGCTGTACTCACTATTCTGCTGGTGGAGTCACTGTGTACATGCATTACTTATCCTGTACTGATCCTGAGTTACATCCTGTAATCTACTCCAGAGCTGCACTCACTATTCTGCTTGTAGAGTCACTTTGTATATACTTACATTCCTGGTTATTTAGGATTCACACAAAGTATTTTCAGCGCTGATATAAACACCTGATGTGATGTGCAATCTGCGTCAGTTTTTTTTTTTTGCATTTTCTTTTCCTGATGTTTTTTTTTTTCCGTGGTTTTTAGTGCAGTTTTAGGAAGGATTTTCATTCCTGCCCATTCCTGGAAATTCTAGGTGCAGAATCTATGTCAAGAATGGACAGGACATGTCTCTTTTCCACAGTGCGGTTCGTAAAACCGCAATCAGATAAAAAGCACTGTATGGTTTAACATCAATGGTGAATTTCTGCATGCATTTTGGCGCAGATTTTTGGCACGGAATCTGCACCCAGAATACTCTGTGTAAACACACCCTTAAACTCCAGAGCTGCACTGACTAAAAACTCTATTAAAGAGTATCTGTCCTTTCATAAAATATTTATAGTGACATGTCAGAAGCTTTGATTGGTGGGGGTCCGGACGCTGAAACGTTCAGCACACAGTTCCTTCAGCTGTTTTAGTAGAAAGGACAAACACAAAAAAAGGAAGTTCTGTTGTATATCTTTGTTTTCTCTAAAGGGGATTGAGCACTCGGGTGGTGGAGGAAGAGTGAGGGACTACTCAAAGGACGAAGTGATGTGAATAAAGGCTTAATCATGGGGAGACGGATAGGGCGAAAAACATCTTAAAGGGACACTTCCACCAGAAAGGGTTATTTTAAAAAAAAAAAACATAGAAAACAATTTTATAATCTATTATCAGGTCATCATGTCAGTTTATTGCTGCAGTGAGGGGAAGATATTATCTGCAGGTTAATCCTCATTATTAACAGTAGGGGTAGATAACAGTATGACAGCTCTGTTATTTTTTTGAAAGGCCTAGATAAAGATGTCCATAGAAGAGCACTTCATTGATTAAAAGGGTTTTCCCATCACAGACAATAGGGGCATATCGCTAGGATATGGCTCGGCTATTTCCACCGGCCCCCTAGAAATGAATGGGAGCAGTGGCGGCACAAGCGCAGTGCACTCCCATTCACTTTTATGGAAAGAGCGCTTGGTGGTGGCCGGACCTGGAGAAATCTGGGCTCCAGCCACCGCTCTCGGCATAGGGCTGGTTCCAGAGGTGATATGTCCCCATTGTCTGTGATGGGAATACCCCTTTAATGTAACGTGTGATTCTCTAATTGAATCACTACAAGAGATTCAGTGGCTAACTGAAAAAGTTAAGGGAAACTGTCTGCCCTGCTAAAAGTTCATATAAAGAGGAAGTTAACGAACCAGGATGGGAAGTAGACTACATGGTGAAATTTAAAAAATATTTAATTTGGAGAACCATTCACATACATATTTTTTAAATACATGGAATAGTCATATATAGGCTATTAATATGTGATTTAAACAAACTGATGTTTGTGGGAGTGCCTCTTTAACCACTTCCCATCCGGGTCATTTACCCCCTTCCTGACCAGGCCTAATTTTGCAAATCTGACATGTGTCACTTCATGTGGTAATAACTTTGGAACGCTTTTACTTACCCAACCGATTCTGAGAATGTTCCTCGGGACAAATTGTACTTCAAGTTAATGGTAAATATTTGAGTCGATAAGTTTTAATTTTATTTATAAAAAAAATCCAAAAGTTAACGAAAATTTGAAAAAATTCACTGTTTTCTAAATTTGAATCTCTCTGCTTTTAAGACAGATAGTGATGCCCCATAAAATCCTTTTTAATTTACATTCCCCATATGTCTACTTTATGTTGGCATCATTTTGGTAGTGATATTTTATTTTTTTAGGACAGTAGAAGGTTTAGAATTTTAGACGCAATTTTTGCAAAATCAACTTTTTTAAGGACCAGTTCAGTTCTGAAGTCAGTTTGTGGGCTTACATAATAGAAACCACCCGTAAATTACCCCATTTTAGAAACTACACCCCTCAAACTATTCAAAACTGGTTTTAGAAATGTTGTTAACCCTTTAAGTATTCCACAGGAATTAAAGCAAAATAGATGTGAAATTTCAAAATTTCACTTTTTAATTTTAATCATTTTTTTCCTGTAACACATCAAGGGTTAACAACAAAACAAAACTCAATATTTATTACCCCGATTCTGCAGTTTGCAGAAACACCCCATATGTGGTCGTAAACTGTTATTTGGGGATACGCCAGGGCTCAGAAGGGGAGGAGCAGCATCTGCATTTTCTAACATGGAATTTTTTGTCATGGTTTGTAAGAGTGATAACGTTTTAATTTTTTTGTGGACTGAGCTGCGTGAGGACTTATTTTTTGCGGGACAAGCTGTGCTTTTTATTGGCACCATTTTGGGGTACATCCGCCTTTCTGATCACTTTTTAATCTAATTTTTGGGAGGTTAACTAAAAAAAAAAAAAAAGCAGTTTAGGGGCATTTTTCTATATATTTTTTTTACACCGTTCACTTGATGGGGTAGATCATGTGATATTTTTGTAGAGCCAGTTGTTACGGACGCAACGATACCAAATATGTCTATTTTTTTATTTTTTTTTACGTTTTACACAATAAGAGCATTTTTAGAAAAAAAAAATCATGTTTTTGTGTTGCAATTTTTTAAGAGCCATTTTTCGGGCTATGATCTTGTGTGGGGGCTCATTTTTTGCAGGATGAGGTGACGTTTTTATTGCTATCATTTTGGGATGCATACGACTTTTTGATTGTTTGATATTATGTTTTTTGGTAGGTGAGGCGACAAAAAAAAAGCTGTTTTGGCATCATTTTTATTAGATTTTCTTTTACGCAGTTTACTTGATGGGGTAGATCATGTGATATTTTTATAGAGCCGGTTGTTTCGGACGCGGTGATACCAAATATATCTATTTTATTTATTTATTTTTATTTGTAACAATTTTTAAAATGATATATTTGGGGGAAATTTTTTTTTTATATATGTGATTTTTATTTATTTTTTTAATAATACTCTATTTTTTTAAATTATTTTTTTATTTTTTATTTTACACTTTGTGTCCCCCATAAGGTCATACAAGACCTCAGGGGGACATTTAACTTCACTTATTTTTTTTTTTACACTTGATTTCTCCTGTAACTGGGGCTGACATAGTAGCCCCAGTTACAGTGGAAATACATCCCCAGAGAGGCTGTACAGCATAATACTATGCTGTACAGCCTCAGTGCAGGGCTCATCGGGTCTATGAGAGACCCGGCAGCTCCTGCACGCTCCCGGCCCCGGCGATCACGTGACTGCCGGGCCGGAACAGGAAGCGCATTAGCGCTTGCTGCTCTGTATACACAGCGCTCGTTGAGCGCTGTGTATACAGCGATCTAAAAGGCAGGGACCCCTGGGAACGGTCCCTGCCTTCTCTTTGGGGTACCCTGCTGTCACTGACAGCAGGTACCCCACTGTGCAGCTGCACGATTAGCGTGCAGCTGCTATTTCTGAATGGACATACAGAAACGTCCATTCAGAAATAAATAACCACTTCACGGACGTTTATAGTCAATGGGTGGACGGGAAATGGTTAAAGAGGCACGCCCACAACATTGTTTATAAATTTTTATTCTCTAACTAGTTATAAACGTACATGATGTAAACTGTAGGTAATTTTCTTACCAGAGACTGTATTTGTAAGTTATATCCTCCCTTCTGATCCTCAGCTGTCTCATGTGACCAGCACTCTCCAAATAACACAGCATCTTATGTGTGGACAGAGAGTCAGTTTCTATGGGATCCTCAATGTCAATCTCATAGGAATGAATAGAGAAAGAACTGACTTCCTGTCAGATACTTCTCTATTTATTCCTATGCAGGGGCGGATTGGCCATAGACCTTACAGGGAAATTTCCCGGTGGGCCGGTGCCCGGGGGGGCCGCCTGAGCCCTCCTCACAGCTTTCCAGTGGAAGTTTTTGGGGATGTATTTTGTGCTGCTGCCAGTATTTTGTGGTATTACTGTGGTATTTGGTTCTGTTGTGGCGGTATAATGTGCCACAATATGGTATTGCTGGCCCTGCCGCCTTCCATCAGTTTGGACCCAACTACAAAATGGGGCCACTTTAGTATTTTTTCCAGGGCCACTTTAAGTTCCCAGTCCGCCCCTGTTCCTATGAGACTGACATTGACAACGGGAAGGGATAGGGCATATATGTATGGGAGGAAAATATGTGCGGAAAAAGAACCTACAAATAAAGGGACATGTGTAGGGATGGAGTACCCACTCACAAAGGTGAATGAGTGACCATTCAGCACCTACTCAGAGTGGAATGGGTGCGGATGAAGCACCTACTCATGGCAGGGAATTGGTGTGATCCGAGAAAGAAAAAAAGTGAGAAATGAGCCCCTACTTATCTAACAAAGCGAGAATTGACATATGAGAATGGAGTCTCAACTCATTGTAGGAAGGAAGAACTGATGGGGAGAATGGAGTCCCTACTCATTGTAGGAAGGAGAATTGACAGGGAGAATGGAGACTCAACTCAATGTAGGAACGGAGATCTGACAGAGGAGTCCCTACTCATCTTACAAAGGGAGACTTTGGAGTAGGAGTCCCTACTCATTGTAGGAAGGGGAACTGACAAAGGAAAATGGAGTCCCTACACATTGTAGGCAGGAATAATTGACAGCCTATTCACTAGGGAAAGATAGAGAGGACTAAACATCCATTCATGGAATCGAGAATCCACTCATAGGAGGAAGTTGTGAAATGTGACCACTCAATCATGCTGGAGGGGAAGGAAAAATACTCCCATTTAACAGCAGAGCTGCATGCTCAGTGTTCACACAATGAACATAGGTGGGTAAAACATGCAGGTATTGGCTTTAACACAGGGGTCTCCATGCGGCGGCGACTTACTGCTTTTCCAGTGTGCTGTGACCCATCTGACTGCTGAGATAAGGACAAGAAACAGACTGAAGTCAGACAGAAAACCCAAGGGGTTACAAGGAATATATAGCAGGCCGATAGAAATGTTACCATCACTTCCAAGTTATTTCAGGTCATCACAACTCTCTAACTAATATAAGGGTTCCCAAGTTAACAATTTTCCCATGAAGTTTATATGCCAAGGAAACAAGTAACGAATATGCAGTTCTGTGATGATGGTTCATTGGATTTCAGCATGGCAATTATTACAATTCCTCACCTTCCTGAGCTGGTTCTCGAGCTTCAGATACTCTTCCTTCCTCTGTTCTAGTGCAATCTCCAACGATTTCAGTCTGGAATCCTTCTTAAGACCAGAGGATGCCAAGGTAGAGGCATGTTCCTTTAAATCCAAAAGTGAAGACTGCATGGACAAGGTAAAAAAAATATTTAAAAAAATTATTAATACAGAAAACTAGTACAGCAGTCAAAGGGTAGCCTTGTTATGTCCCGGACAAGCCCCCAAGTTTTTGTTCCACAACAGACACAGACAACAAGCACCTCTTTCTCAGACAGGTCTCCCTGTAATGTGCTGACTTTTTCTTTCAATTCTTTCAACTCTTTCTTGTAGGACTCCAGTTCTTCTTGCTTCTCACGTTCATCTCGGTCCCTCTGGTCTTTCAGACGTTCAATAATTCTCTCCTAAGATAAAGAAATAGTTACATAGTTGTTAAGGTTGGAAAAAGACAAAAGTCCATCAAGTCCAACCAGTAATTCTGCTATATTGATCCTCGGAACAAATCCCTGAATCAATGTCCATTTTGAGTTACTCACCCTTCCAAACGGATACAATGCATAACACGTCATAATACACATTTATTACACAAAATGCCCCTTACCTTCTCAGCCAACGCCTCCTCCAGGGTGGTCAAGGCAGTGTCTGTATTGGTGGTGTCAGCCTGCAAGGATTTTACTCGTTCCTTCAAACTGCTCAGTTGTTTCTCCTTGTCCCGTAGTTGCTCCTGAAGGTTCTCAATCTAGGAAGGAAAAGAAATGTAAGGGCCATCAAAAATGTAATGAGGGTCATTTATCAAAGAATGGCTTTTTTTCTGGCCTTTAATAGCCCAAGCGCTGCAGAAGGATTCACCTAATTTATGACGAGGTGCAGGCCTCATGAAAAATAAGTTGCACCTCTGGCAGTTTGTGCGCCTGGAGTGAAAACTCTTTTACTCCTATTTCCAGGCGTAAATGTTAGTAAATTGATGTGCCGACCACTCACAAGTTGTACCTTCTAATGTTACCATTTAATATAGCATACAATGAAGTGGAAAACAGAAAAAAAAATTCCAAATGGGGTGGAACTGGAAAACAACTTCTCGCAATTTCTCCACAGTTTTACAGGTTTTGTTCCCATAGCGTTCCCTTTGCGGCAAAACTGACCTGTGTTCTTCATTCTCTGGGTCCGTACGATTACAACAATGCCACATATGTATAGGTTTTTTATGTCTAATTAGTGTAAAAATAATTAAAAACTATTATTTTTTTTACATCATCATATTCTGACCCCCATAACTTTTTTTTTATAATTATATCTACTGAGCTGTGTGGGGGCTAATTTTTTGCAGGACAATGTGTAGTTTTTATTGATACCATGTTGGAATGTGTGACTTTTTTATCACATTTTGTTTCATTTTTTTTTTTAGGTAAGATAAGCGATGAAAAAATGACAAATTGGTCATTTTGACCCTTTTTTCCATTACGCCATTAGGTGTATTGGAAAAATATTTTTATATTTTAAACATACCGGTGTTTTCAGATGCGGTGATATCCATGATGTTTATATTTTTGTTATTTATGTATTTATTTTTTTATTCCACGGAAAGGGGGGTGATTTAAACTTTTTTATTTTTTATTTTGTATTTTCGTATTTGAGCCTACAAACCCATTATTTTTTTTATTTTTATTTTTTTAATTCTGAACCCTCACGGATCTTTTACACCCATGATGAAAGGAGAATTGCTCATTTCTTATGTTGACCACCTGCTGGCCAAAATAAGAATTGCAGCTTCAATACCCTGGGTCTCTTCAGAGAGACCTAGTGTATTGAAACCAATTACCGGCATCCTTATTGGCCTCAGAGGATGCTGACAAGAAGCCCAGAAGCGTGAGCCACACTTGATCACAGCATCTAAAGGCTTTAATGACTGTGATCTGCATTATTGCCGGTCGCGGGTCTCTGCTGTTTGAAACAGTGGATACCTGCCGGCCATGACGCCCCATGCAAGTGCGAGCAGATGCCATGTTTGCACTTCGCTCCAGTCCCATACTTGTACTGCGCTGGTAGCAAAAGGGTTAATATGCATCTGCACTAAATCTTGTTGGTGCTCATCTCAGGGAAAACAATTGCATTTTTAACCCCTTAGTGGCACAATTAATTTTAGCCTTAAGGACAGATAATATTTCCCCCCTTTGTGTTTCAGCAGTCATAAGTTTTTAATGTTTTCTTCTAAATACTTTTTTTTATTTTGCGGGATTAATTGTAGCTTTTTTAGGAACTATTCTGGGGTATTTATAGTGTAGTAAATAACTTTTTTTTACAGCATTCACTGTGAGGTATAAATAACATTATCTTATTATGTTGGTCACTACAATGATGGTAATAATAAAAAAAAATGTATAGAAATTTTTTAAACTATTTTTCCTTTCCTCCTGCAGGAGGAACAGCATCTCTCTGCAACTGCTTCCCCTCCAGACTAAAGGGGAGGAGGTGCTTTAGCTGCTCATATCTCTGGTTTGGTAGCAGCTAGAGATATGGCTTTGCATTGTTAGAAAGCTGGCATTCCAAGCCTACTTTAAAACCATACCGAAATCACAGCATTACCTTTACCACATGGAAAGATAGAAAACGGAATGCAGTAAATGCTGTTGAAAGTGAAAGTAAAACAGGTTGTACCCTGATTATTCCCGACTCGATTTCTAAGTTATATCACCTGCTTATCTTGGGCTAATGCCAGCTTTCAAACAAGACCAGGCCCATGCTTCTAGCTGCTACCAATCAGGAAATATCAGCAGCTAAAGAAGCCCCTTCCACTTCTGCCTGAGCCCACCTCAGGCAGAACAGTTAAGTACTTTTCCCAGAGCCTGGGCAAACAGTTTGGTGGTTAATATGGCATTTAATTACTCAAAATCTAATATTAGTGCACCTATAAGATGCCACTGCATTTTATCTCTTGCTTGTTCTATATAACTGGACATTATCTCCAGTGAAAGTCCAGTAATGAGCCAGCCTGACCTGACAAATGATAAAGGCCACTTGCAAAGTACAGCAGTGCTCTAATTAATCAGACATTCAGGCCACAAGAAGCCTGCGCCGCAGACTCCTGTGTACACAAGACAAGCCCCAGTTCCAAAAATACACCCTGCCAAAAAAAAGACCCCTTTCAGGGTAAAAGTCAGGAGATCCCATGAGAAAACACATCTTTGTTGTCTGAAAGCACCTCAAGGCTTTAAAATGAAGGATTCAGTAACGAGACCATGGGCATCACTACCCGCCAATCGCCTGATCTGAGTGGGCAGAATGTGTTCATTATTTGTCCTCTGCACCCATGATGACACATTCAAAGATTTAAAAGGACAACTTAACCAAAATTGGACATTCAAGGTGGGTCATTTAAAGGGTTATTCCAATCTTAGACAATGCGGACATATCTCTAGGAAAGGCCCCACTGTCTGATTGGTTCCGGACCCACCTCTGGGACCCACACTTATATTGAGAACGGAGCGGGGGAAATGAACGTAGGACGCATTGCACATGCGCAACCGCCCTCCATTCATTTCTATGGGGCCGCCGAAAATAGCCGAGCACTGGCTCGGCTATTTCCGTCGGCTCCATGGAAATGAATGAGATTGGTGGCCATTCATTTCTATGGGAGCAACGGGGAGCTGCTCCTGGTGGTGGTCGGACCCCAGGAAGGGGTCCCCGCTCCGTTCTCGATGTAAGTTCCCACCTCTGGGACCCGCACCTATCAGACAATGGGGACATATCCTAGTAATATGCCCCCATTGTCTTAGATGGGAATACCCCTGTAAGAAGCGTGCTATGCCTGTTTAGATGTAAAAAAAAAATAAATAAAAAATTGCATAATCCCTTTTTTAGATGCCTACGCAACAATATTTTATCGCATGCAGCAAATTTACTAACATTTCTGCCTGTTTCTAGGTGTAAATGGTAAAATACTACAACAGGGCATGGAGTGTCTTTTTTTTCTCCAGGTGCACTGCTGCCGTACAGGCACCTAAATTATGATGAGGCGCACGTCTCATTTATCAAAACTCAAATTCCGCCTTTTATTTTTCAGAGATCCTTTGGAAAATAAAAGGTAGAATGTGATTGGTTGCTTTGGGCAACTAAGCTAGTTTTCCTTTACGCTAGTTTTGATAAATATCCCCCATCTCTTGCTCCCAATTATCAGCCATTTCAGGCTGGGTAGAGACTAAACGAGTACAGATGAATACAATCTATTACAGGGAAACCTTTACTAGAAAGAAGCGCCGGTCTTGCATGTGTCTGTTAAAGAAAAACTTGGGGGCTTGTCCGGGATTTAGTAAAAGTTTAGCCAGCTAATAGAAAGTGACTGTCCTGTCACTTTGGGTTTCTATTCGTCATATTTAAGCCAGAATGTTTGGGGCATTTTTAGATTTCCAAATTTTAGATTCAGGAGCATTTCTAGTAAGACAATTATAATAGCCTATGACTACAATGGCTTTGATGTAAACGTTTCTATATAATGGATAATATTCTTTTTATTGACCTAGTCAGTGCAGTCTTCACTTTTTGGGAGTCATTTACCAACAGTGCCATGTTTGTTTTTGGCGTATAAAAAGTTGCAAGGGCATTTTTTGTGACTCTTCAAACGGGTATTTTTGCACTGTATTCGAACCTTGCGAGTGTCGAGGGATTGGTAGGGGCCTGGGCATCGGTCCCAGCAAATTTACCAACATTTGCTCCTGGAAACAGGCATTAATGTTGGCAAAAACTACTCTAGTCAAAGACAGGATTAGTTTTTATGCCTGGCACACAGACTGCTGAATGCCTTACCATAAATTATATGCATACTCTGCAAGAGCAAAGAGGAAACAAAGGCTGGTGTAAAAAAATGATCTTTGTAAATTACCCCATTGGAGAATGGCTTAGAACCCCCAGAAACATTTACATCTATAAGTGTGGAGAATATTATCACTGGTATAAGAAAAGAATATATATATATATAGAAAAGAATAATATATAGAAAAGTAAAAAAAAAAAGAAAAGAAGAAAGTTGTGCCGCCTCTGGCACCATCTGTTGGAGGACAGGAAGGCAGTAATTCCATGACGGCTTTTTACACCAGACTTTGTTGCCATCCTGGTGGAGAATGCACCTAATATATGGCGAGGCTCAGGCCATGTCATAAATTAGGTGCACTGCTGGCAGTCCATGTGCCTGGAAGAAAAACTACTCCAGCCATGACTAGAATAGTTTTTACTCCTCTGATTCCACACCATTTCCCACTGGAACACTTAGTGATCTAGAAGATTCCTTATGACTACCAGGCACCATCTACAAGCAGAAATAGTACCCCAAGTCCTCTTTATCCAGTACACACATGGTATAATCTGCTTGAGTCCTCTTTATATCAAAATAAACTACTCATATTTATGAGGCTTGCAGATGGCACAGTACCCTGCACATTACCAGGTACAGCAGACTTGGCACAATCATACGCGCTGTACAATAGCAGCAGCAGTTACATCTAGAAGACAATTAACATTCCCAACACATGTGAATGTCTGGGGGCTGGATGTCAGTGACGAGGGGGTAGAAAATAAAATAAAATAGCAGGCATGGCGACATAGGAGACCCTATATCATTAGCGTGACCAATTAGTGTTTGTATGTCCGTGGCTCCGCAAGAAAATATAGAACATGTCCTATACTTGTCCGCAACAAGTATAGGCATTTTCAATAGGGCGTCTGGCCGTGTGTTGCGCAAATTGCGGAACACGCGTCGGGCGGCACCCATAGTATTGCGGGTCCGCATTTTTGCAATACTACGGCCGTCTGGAGTAGGCCTTAACGTTAGGCTGGAGACACCTTTCAGAATACAACTGGCAACTGCTTAAATAGTAACTCATCTGATTACTTTATAAAGGAGAATTGTAACATCTTCAGATGTGTCATAAACCCAGGTAAAGAGTCTTAATAAGAGGAAGGAGTCTGGAAGTCCCTCAAAACAGGAAACAGGGTTAATTTTTAAAGCAGAAACCCCTATTAGAGTGTTTAGGTAATAGAAGGAGCCTCTAGCTTGGGTTGTTTCTCTATTAAATATAACCAAGAGCCACATTCAGCAAAATGTTGTGTGCTGGAGGACTGAAAGATCCATGAATAGCTTAGACTTCTTCCACTTACACTCAGCTTCTTAGGGCTCATGCACACAACCGTAAGGTTTTGCAGATCCACAAAACAAGGATACCGGCCGTGTGCATTTCACATTTTACGGAACGGCCGGCCCCTAAAAGAACAGTCCTATCCTTGTCTGTAATGCGGACAATAATAGGACATGTTCTATTGTTATGTGGAACAGCCATGCAGACATGGAATGGAAACGGAGTCATTTCCGTTTTTTCAGCCCCATTGAAGTGAATGGTTCCGCATACAGGCAGCAACGGACACGGAAATAAATATGTTCGTGTGCATGAACTGTTAAAACCGCAGTTGTACAAAAGATGTGGTATTATATAGCGCTAACCTACCTAGTCTGTGGTGGGGTACTTCATGTCCTAGCAAGTCATGCCATGGGCAGCATGGTGGCTCAGTGGTTAGCACTGGTGCCTTACGGCGCAGGGGCCCGAGGTCGAATCCAACCAAGGACAACATCTGCATGGAGTTTGTATGTTCTCCCAGTGTTTGTGTGGGTTTCCTCCCACACTCCAAAGACATACTGATAGGGAACTTAGATTGTGAGCCACATTGGGGACACAGAGATGCTAATGTCTATAAAGCGCTGCAGAATATAGTAGCGCCATATAAGTGCATAATATAAAAAATAAATGCCAGATACAGCCACTGCTGCCTCTGAATAGGGATTGCTAAGGCTTGTTTCACACTTGCATGAAACAGATCCAGCAGACAGCGCACGGCTGCGCCCGGCAGGGACGGATCTAAGAGGACCTGCTTCACGCAATATTCATAGAGACAGCAATACTGAGAAATAAAGCTGTGTGGTCAGACACTGCCATCTACTGGCAAAAGCCAGTACTGTGATATATACTGCTCACATGTAACATCTGGACATGCCTAGGTCTCCATAGCTGCTTTCAATCTAGCTTTTCTACCAAGGGTACACGACATTAACTGTGGACTGAGGATGGCAATTTAAAAGGAATGTCTACTATTTATCTGTAATATATTTCACACAAGGATCAGCTGCACTAAACTGGGAGAGATTTATTAAACTGGTGTATAGGAAAACTTGTTTAGTTGCCCATGGCATGACATGTGTCCATGTCTACTGCATAGATGGGACACAACTGTAACAAAGCTTCAGCTAAAAGAAGTATTAGGATAGGATTAAGGCTCAAACTCATTGACAGACAATAGAGATCTTTAAAGGAAAATCCCTCACCTTCTTCTGCAGCACGTTCACTTTCCTCTCCTTCACGTCCAGCATGTCTTTGAGATCGTGGATTTCTCCAGATAAAGTGCCCTTCTCCTCAGACATCTCCTGGATCTGCTTTGTCTTTTTGTTCAGCATTGTTTCCTTCTCCTCCAACCGCAGGCGGAGTGCATCCACCTGTAGAGCGGGGACAGGACATGAGTATATCTTCTGACTTCACCCACTATCCTTTAAGGGGTATTTTAGTTATAGAAAGTTATCTCCTATCCACAGGATAGGGGATAACTATCAGATTAGTGGGGGTCTTACTGCTGGGACTCCCAACAATCAATCAATGGTCAGAAAAGGCTCTGCTATCTCAGGTGCTCTGATAGAAATGAATGGAGTGGCAGCGTGTTTTTAAAACCAGCCGCTCCATCCATTTCAGGGGGCTCCACGCAGACGGTTCTTGTGATTGGTGGGGTTTCTGTGGTAGACCCCCACCGATCTGATAGTTATCCTCAATTCTGTGAATGGGGGGTCATTTTCTATAACCAGAACACCCTTTTAATAATTCTGATGTCCGACTCCATCCAGCAAATTTAAATATGTCACTCTCCCTAAGCCCACTCACCAAATTCAGTATACTTGTCTTCTAAACAAGCCCTTTGGTTGCGGCCAACAAATATAATATTTCGGATACCTAGCTCTACCCATTTAACCCAATGTCCATACAGGTAAGCACTACCAACCAAACCTAACGTCCATACCATCTAGCTCCACCAAACCCAATGTTTATACACTCTAAATCCAACTACCAAACCCAATATCCATACACACAAGCTCTAACCACCAAACCCAATATCCATAGCCTTTAGCTCCACCAAACCCAATGTCATACAGTTAATGTCTACCTACCACACCCAATGTCCATACACTCAAGCTCTACCCACCAAACCCAGTATCCATACCCTCTAGTCCCACCAAACCCAATGTTCATGCCCTCTAAATCCAACTACCAAACTCTATGTCCACACCCTCTAACTCCCCCCATCAAAGCCAGTGTCCACACCTTTGAGTTCTACCTACCAAACCTAATGCCCATACCTCTTTGTTTACCCACCAAACTCAATGTCCATGTCCTCTAACTTCACCCAACAAATGCAAATAATTTTCCCAGTAACTCCATCATACCTGCCCTTTAATACCCACAGTGCCTACTATGGGAGCCTGATGCTTCACACCCTACTGAATAACCTGGCTAGCACCACTCACATGAACTCCATCCACCAAATTGACACTAACTCCACCCACCAGTAGGGCTTACTATCTAATTGCACCTCTCACATCCTTCACACAGACCCTTGGCCTATGATTCGCCTGCTCACCTCAGTCTGTAAGATAGCTGCTCGCTGTTCTTTGGCAGTCAGGGACTCCTTCAGGACCTCCACGTGCTGCTTGCTGTCAGAGAATTGGTTGGTGAGCGTCTCCAGCTTGGTCTGCAGGGCCAGAAGTTCTGTGTCCTTCCGGGAGAGCTCCTGCTTTACCTGTCCAATCTGCAGGGGGCAAAACAGGTCAGGAAAGAACAAACTGAACAAGTCTAAAGACAAGACATAAGCCATTGATGTGCGAGACCACTCCAGCTCCTTATAGTAGACAGCTGCCATAAAACCCAGACAAACATAAAACCAGGCCTAAACAGACAGCCCTCTTAGGTGCAAAATATCCCCAGTAAATACACACCCTTAAAGGGCATCTGTCAGCAGATTTGTGCCTATGACACTGGCTGACCTGTTATATCTGCACTTGGCAGATGAAGGCATCTGTGTTGGTCCCATGTTCATACTTTCCTGGATTGCTGAGAAAAATGATGTTTTTATATATGTAAACAAACCTTTTGGAGCAACGGGGGAGTTGCCATTAGATCTAGAGGTTCAGCTCTCTCTAAAACTGCTGCACCCTCTGCACTTTGATAGACAGGACCAGAGTGTGTAAATGCGATTACGACTGCCTGGCACTGTAAAGTGCAGAGGGTGTGGGAGTTACAGAGAGAGCAGAGCCTCTAGGTGTAATGGTAACGCTCCCGTTGCTCCTAGAGGCTCATTTGCATATATTAAAACTTCATTTTTCTCAGCAATGCCGGCATATATGAACATAGGACCAACACAGATGCCTTCATCTGCCAAGTGCACATGTAACAGGTCAGCCGGTTTCATAGGTACAAAACTGCTGACAGATGCCCTTTAAAACATCCATATCTGACACATAGTCATATCTGTAACCACAGGGGTGGATATCCAACTTTCCCAGGCCTCTGAATGGAAAATCTATGTAGTTATGTAATGAAAAAAATCCTCAGTTCCTGTTCCACTGCAGAACTAGTTAGACTTGTCATTCAGGAAAGGACGCCCTGCAATGTGAGAGCTGTAATGGCGGCCATACTGGCTAGCCCCAGCTGGTTTATTCTGAAATATAGGAGTTAGGGATGCTTTGTCATTCCAAAATCATTGAAAGCTGAATGAATAAGTTAGTGGAAGCTCTAATGGCAGCCATTTGAGTGGTCAGATACAGATATAACTAAGATGTTGGCAACATATCTACCAGGGATTTCCTGACTTAAAGGGCCAGTGCCACAAGAAAAGCTAGTTCCAGTTTGAGTGTAGAGGTTAATGTGAGTGGCAGAGGCCCAAGAACCGTTGAGAGGAGTGTTAGAGGCAGTGCAGACTGCCAGGAAGAGACAGGGAAGGCCAGCGGACAGACAACGAGGAGCCTTACGCCAGACAGCTCTGTCTGCAGAGCTGACACTCTTTTCCTCAGCTCCTCCGCCTGGCTCTCCTTTGAAGTCAGTTCCTCTTTCAGCTGCTCTACCTGTCAGGACATTGAGCAGAAACACAATACTCAGTAACATCACATGCAGCAGCTCAGAGGGTGGTGTACCCATGAGAGCACCCAATAAAAAGGGGAACTCCACCTGTAACCCAGCAGTCCTATGTAAATAAATCTGTCACTTCCTCTTCACCAGTAGTACCTGTGGAGAAATATGTAGTCCCCTGCTTCCCACTGCTCAGTTGTGGCTCCCTTACTCCTGGGCTATCTGAACAAGACTTCCAGTCCCCATCTTTCAACTTCCTGCAAAGACGTGGTCAAATGTGCCGCTGTAGCAAATAACTCAGTAGTGGCTTTTCCCCAAGCAAAGGTGACTGAAGGTGACGTCCATGCAGGAAGTTGACTGACGGGGACTAGTAGCTGGAATCGAGCAGTGAGACCAGGCGAGTATGGTTTTCCAGGTTCCAGATATTGATCCTATCCTCAGGATAGGTCATTAATATTCGATTGGTGAGGGTCCAGCACCCCACACTCCCACCATCAGGTGTTCCCTACAACCTCTTGCGCTGGAACTAGCGCTTTGATGGAACAGGAAGTACAGCTCTGTAGTGGTCGTGTTGGGTAACTGCAGCTCAGCTCCCACTGAAGTGAATCGGAGCTGAGCTGCAATAACCTGCACTTTGAAAGGAGCGGTGTTTCCTGTTCTATTCAAAGTGTCAGTTCCAGTGCTGGAGGCGGTGGGGAGCAGCTGATCGTGGGAGTGTGGGGTGCAGGACCCTCACCAATCCGATATTAATGGCCTATCCTGATGAAGACTCATTAATATCAGGTACATGGGAAACCCCTTTAAAATGCACATGAAACATAGTAGTCCAACCTGCAGGTTTCAAAATGTACCTAAACTTACAACAAAACTTTATTAAAACCTATTGTTAATGTGCTGAAAATAATTTTGCTACAGTGCCTTGAAAAAGTATTCATAACTCTTGAACTTTTCCATGTTACACCCAAAAACCTAAATGTATTTTATTGAGATTTTATGTGATAGACCAACACAAAGTAATAAGTATGTGTGAAGAGAATCAGAAAATGATTCATGGTTTTCAAAAATTTTAATAAATAAAAATCTGGAAAGTTTGGTGTAGATTTCTATTCAGTCAGTACTTTGTAGGACCACCTTTTGCTGCATTTACAGCTGCAAGTCTTTTGGGGTATGTATCTACTGAGAGGCCGAAATTGTAGGCCATTCTTTGCAAAATAGCTCGAGCTCAGTCAGATTAGATGGAGAGCGTCTGTGAACAGCAATTTTCAAGTCTGGCCACAGATTCTCAATGGGATTTAGGTCTGGACTTTAGGCCATTCAAACACATGAATAGGCTTTGATATAAACCATTCCATTGTAGCTCTGGCTGTAAGTTTAGGGTCGTTGTCCTGCTGGAGGGTGAACCTCCTCCCCAGTCTCAGGTCTTTTGCAGCCTCTACCAGGTTTTCCTCCAGGATTGCCCTGTATTTAGCTCCATCCATCTTCCCATCAACTCTGACCAGCTTCCTTGTCCCTGCTGAAGAAAACCATCCTCACAGCATATTGCTGCCACCATATTTCATAGAGGGGATGGTATGTTCAGGGAGATGTGCAGTGTTTACCGCCACACATAGCATTTTGCATTTAGGCCAAAAAGTTCAACTTTGGTCTTATCTGACCAGAGCACCTTCTTCCATATGTTTTCTGTGTCCCCTACACGGTTTGTGACAAACTACGAATGGGACTTCTTATGGCTTGCTTTCAAAAATTACTTCCTTCTTGTCAATCTTCCATAAAGAGCAAATTCGTGGAGTACACGACTAATAGTTGTCCTGTGGACAGATTCTCCCACCTGAGCTCTGGATCTCTGCAGCTCCCCGAGTGACCATGGGCCTCTTATTCGTGCTCTACTTGCCTGGGATGTCAGTTTAGGTGGACAGTCATGTCTTGGTAGGTTTGCAGTTGTGCAATACTCCTTCCATTTTTGGATGATGGACTGAATGTCCGTGAGATGTTCAGAGCTTGGGATATTGTTTTATAAGCTAACCCTGCTTTATGCATTTCCACAACTTTATCCCTGACCTGTCTGGTGTGTTCCTTGGTTTTCATGATGCTGTTTGATCACTAATGTTCTCTTATAAACCTCTGAGGCCTTCACAAAACAGTTCTAGGTATCCAGAGAAAACATTACATACAGGTGGACTTACTGATTAGGTGACTTCTGAAGGCAATTGGTCATACTTGATTTTATTTAGGGGTATCAGAGTACAGGGGGCTGAATACAAATGCACACCACACTTTTCAGCTTTTTTATTTATTAAAAATTTTGAAAACCATGAATCATTTTCTTTTTACTTTACAAATACTTTGTGGGTGTAAAGTTCAAAAATGTGGAATAGGTTAAAAGGTATGCATACTATTTCAAGGTACTGTAATATACTTTCTTTTTTTTGTCCTAGAGAAATAGGTGTCAATGCTTTAGACTCTGTACTCTCATACACCCCTGGGGCCACACTGAGAGCTGTACAGGCTAAAGCACACATTGTTCTTCCTGTCTGTACCCCTGCTGCTTTGCTAAACACTGGCATAGATGGGCTGTCAGGCTTTAGCAGAGCAGGCACGAGCATGAGGAGCTAATGTGAGCTCCTGTCCCATGCTTGCACCGTTCTGCTAATAGCCCGTAACCATGTGGTATGCAGGCTATTAGCACATGTCACAGTTTTATTCCGGCCGTCTCTCGGCATGCTTGCAGTGCTGCGGCCGGGACCTCCGGCCCGCCCCCATTATAGTGAATGGGGCAGGAGCGGACTTCCGTCAGCATGGTGCGCTAGTGGTAGCACGGATTCAGCAGGGGAACAGCCTGCCGGATCTGTGCTACCGCTAGTGTGAAACAAGCCTAAGGAGTCATTTATAAGATAATAACAGCAGAGATTGGGTCCTGATGCTGATCTCTCTCACGGGCCACACCTGCATGGCTGCCCAGTATCTGTGTACATGATGGCACAAGTGTGCGCTTACCTTGTTCTTCATGAACTTTGAATGGCTGCGGTAGACCTCCATCTGCTTCATCTCCTCCTCCCGCTCCTCAGTGCTCAGAGCCCCGTTAGACTTCAGCATTTGTATCTCATCTTCCAGATCTCGAAGGCCACGCTCCATAGAGGTGATTTTAGAGTCCTAGAAAACAACCAAGGTCATTTGCCTGTCCCCTTGAACCAGTAAACCAGTCAATGTGACCATCTAGTCACCAGAGCCAAGTGGGGTCTCATAATGCAGTTTGGACTCCTTGGAGTCCTGTTTTAGGAGATCCGATACAGATTGTCCTTATGGCTGGAGCTTGTGAGGGCATCTCGTAGGTACAACTCCCCTTACAAGTTCAGCTTTAATGGCGCCGAACCTACAGGGAGCTTTTAAGTGACGGAATGCCTTTGAGGTCCAGCTTCATGCTTACAGACATCAGGGTCATCCTATGATTACCACAACCTCATTATGCCCCCTCTCATCCCCAATCTGTGCCCTCCCTCACTGCCAGGTGACAGACTAGTATCTATATATAGATCGTGCTCTGCTACTTCCACCTAAGGTGGTGGGGGTCTAATACCTTCATCTCGATCACGGTCTGCAGGGCTTTCGTCTTGGCAGAATCCGGAGCATTCTCGAAGCGCCGGTGGATTTCCTGCAAAAAAAACAATAACATAGGTGAGACACCTGCCCCAGGGAGCAGTTCCCCCGCTACCTGCCCTCTAGAGGCAGAAGCTGGCAGACACCTCAGGACCATGGAACAGTTGCTAGGAGATGACGCAGCTCACTTTTCCCTTTGGGCAGGATGTGTCCGAGATCCGCTCAGCAGGTTACTCAAGGTAAAGGAAAGAATCCGGGGATCTCTATTAACCCGCTGTTGCCAATGAGCTGTACCAATCAACCAGCAATGCACAATAACGCTATGGGACATCACGCAGGCAACAGAAACACCTCATAATTGTTGCACACGATTTCTAATGGGAGGGGCAGAACAAAAATCACATCATGTTGCCCTACTCTTTTACAATGGGCATCAATCACAGGAAACAATTGGAGTTCTAGCTAGCGGCTATGGCTAAAATGATGTGTATCAGTAGTGAAGAAGCAGGAATACCCCAGTACCGCTTCTCATCACATGTGGACAACGAAACTTCCTCTAAGGCCAATTCACACAGCGTTTTATTTTTCTCGCAGAATTTTGGTATGGGGAGCCATGCTGAAATTCCACGTCTTTTCTGCCTCCCATTCTTTTTAAAGGGAGGCAGCACTGAAGATTGCAGAGTGGCGGTTTAAAGCTGTAATCACCCCAAGAAGGGACATGTTCATTCTTAGCGTGGTTGCTCCTAGATCTCCAGCGCTGCCACCCATTGAAAAGAATGGGAGGCAGAAAGGACGCAGCTGCTGGCAGAATTTTGGCACGGGTGCCCAAGCCAAAATTCTGTCTGAAAACAAACAGTGTGATATGGGCCCTAAAGCTGTGACAATGGCCGATAATTAGACTTGCAGTTCCCATCTTGTCCACTAGATGTCAGCCTGGCGTTAATGCACTGGCCCAGGGTAAGGGACAGCTGGGTCATAACACTAGATTCAGTCTATATGATGGTGAATTTCACCAGGATCTCCATCTTCTAGACATTCAGCTGTGGTCTACAGTCTTAGGGAGCATTCACACATGGCAGATTTTGTTGCAGAAAAATTCTGCGACTGAAAATCTGTTCCTGCAACCCATGTTCAGATTAATGGGACTGATTAGAGCTACAGGGGACCATATTTTACACTCCAGCTGGATGGATGGGACAGGGTGGGAAGCTGAGTGGCCCTATAACAAGTGAAGAACATTTCCAGGGGCCAGGAAATCAATACAAGCAATATTCTTACCAATTCTATTTAGCCATTCACTAAGTATATGTGCCTCTGGGAAAGCTGGGTGACACGCATTATCCAGTGATGCATCCCTATATCCATACATAACTAAGCAGATTTGACATTCTGGGGCTTAAGAAAGTTTGGCGAGTATTCCAGTGGAAGCAGTGACTGTGGTGTCTCAATTCGGTCCCTGGGAAAGTTGGGTGACAACAGAAAACTTGCAGTTCAACTCCTGCAAAGATTGTCAGTCACCAAGATTACCTTATTGGTTCACATATTTTAGTGTCCAAATGCCCCACCGGGGACCCAGCCTGTATTCAGGACAATCTAGGAGACCTTAATAAACATCCATCTCAGCGTCAGTGGTCACCCAACTTTCCCTGAAAATCTGATCACTTCTATGCACCAACACAACAGAGGGGAAAATGCTATGCTGGGCGAGTGTCTGATGGAAGCTTTAAAGGCAATTACCCAGCTTTTCCAGAAACAGATACAACAGGGATTTTTTTTTTTTTTTTTTAAAGGGAAATGCTCCGTAATTTAGAGTAGAATTTGTCTCAGCCACCAAATAGTTAATACAGGGTGAACAAGGTAGTTGCCTCCTTCCCCTGTATGGCGGATAACCCGCAGTCCGGGTTCAGACAGCACTGTCTTCCCTGCAAAAAAAAACTATTTACAGCCACAGAACAAAAGCATTTAGCTGACACCCACGGCCGCCATGGCAACCGTCTCCGTGGAAACAGGAAAGTAGCCGTCTGTTTAAAGCACCCTGGGTGTGTGGAGCTGCGGAGAGACACACTGGTGCATTAACAGTTACACTGCTGGGAGTATGACCTGCTTCCAATGAGGGGTAGATTCTTATACTCCAATCCCAACCAGAGCTGCATTCAAAATTCTGACAGCTACATCTAGTGCATTAACAGTTACACTGCATGGACTTGGTTCTGACGAGAGGCAAAAAATAAATATAAAAATTTAAAAAAACCGTACACTAGATTCTTATACGCCAATCCCAACTAGAGCTGCATTCAAAATTCTGCTAGTTACAATTTCCACTGATTATAAGACCTTCCAGGTACTTGATATATCAAGACCACCCGCTGCTGTTGTGCACTGAAGGATGTCAGAAAATATTATGTGCAATGGATTATGGGACGTTAGCTATAATTTTAGGTTCTTTAAGTGCAGCTTTAGATGTGACTGGAGGATTCACAGCCATTAGTAATGACCTCTCTTAGTATGTTAGTCTCCTTTTCCTTCTGATCCAGCAGACTCTCCAGGTGGTGGACATGCATCTCGGCCTCCGCCAACCTCCGTGTCCTCTCGTGGTCCTCGTCCATGACCTTTGAGGAGATCCCCTTACTCTGTAGCATCTCCAGCAGCTTTTTGATAGACTCGTCCCTGGCGTTAAGCGTTTGCTTCTGCGTCTCAATCCGCAATTCCATCTCCTCCAGCGTCTTGCGCAGCAGGAATAGCTCCTTGGCTTGGCGGTCATGCTCCGCATGCAGGATGCGGAAGTTTTCCTCGGTTAGTTCGGAGGTGAAGACTTCTTTGGAGCGTCCCCCGCTGTCCTGCTGGAAGAGCTGGTTGAGGTCTCGCTGAATCCGGAGCTCATCCTGTAGCGCCTGGATGGTCATTTGTAGATGCTGCACAACAAGAGAGAAAGAGGATATTCATAAATAAACTCAGGAATAGAATGCCAGAACTGCAGTCAAGACTGACACTTAGAGCTACAGAAGAGATAAAGCAGTGAGAACGTAACTGTAACAGATTTATATGCTATTAAAGGTATGTGGATGGTAATATGACAATCCCCATGAGCACGGGAATGATGCCAATAGGGGCTGTCACCTGGCATCTGCTACCCACATAGGAGACCCATAAAACCAATACAACAGCTGTAGAGGGCACCAGATGGCAGCCATTTTGGCTCAGGCACAAGCCAGTGACATTTCCAAAGTGCAGCACCACAGATGAGACAGCTGAAAGCTCCGCCCACCGCGACGTGACAACTTTTCTCATGTCAAGCTGCCGCAGATGGCGATAACGTACGGCCTCGTATTTTAGAAGAGGCAACGACCTGTGACGCTCGTTTTCTTTGTGACACAACGCCATAACTCAGCGTCCATCGGGATTCTCCGCTCTACAATCACGTCTGAGACTATAAATCGCACGTTCCCAGCAGCTCATCCAGACTGCAGGACAATGCCTCCCCCCGGCCCCCCCTCCCCAACGCCAAGAGTGACATATCAGAGATACGGACGGAATACACAATGTTCTAGCCTCACAGCGCACAGGTTCACTTGGGGTGAAGACTTAAGACAGAAGGGAAACTGCAATGTCTCAAAAGAAGGCAGAAAGACAGTCAATAAAAACCTCCAAAACCATGGAAGAGAATATACAATATTATACTCCAATCACATCCAAAGCTGCAATTATAAATCTGCTAAGAAGACAGCATTTCAATGCTTCCCCTGCTGGTTTAGTGCTTGTTTAGAGCATAGCCAGCTATGGGAGATGTAGACACTACAGCAGAACATTCCTGGAAGGCAACAGAACCGGGGCAGTGCATTTTGGGGGTAGCTAAGCTATAAGGGTCCATTCAGACAGCCGTATTATTGCGGGTCTGCAATAATGCGGGTCCGCAATACTACGACTGCCACCCGGCGCGTGTTCCACAGTGCTGCGGAACACATGGCCGGGCGCCCCATTGAAAATGACTATACTTGTCCGCTGTTGCGGACAAGTATAGGACATGCTTTATCTTTTTATGTGGACCCGCGGCACAGAGCTGGCTCCGTGCCGCGGCTGCCCACTCTCATAGAGGTGAATGGGGCCACATCTATTCCGCAATATTGTGGAATAGATACGGCCCCATTCATATGGTCATGTGAATGGGGCCTAAGAGTGCTGTAACAAAAGATGTCATACAGCTTAACCATCCATGCAGCTCTAGAAGGGACTAAAGTAGACTTAACTCAAGATCAGTATAAGGTAAGGGCTCATGCACACTAACATATTTTCTTTCCATGTCTGTTCCGTTTTTTTGTGGACCGTATACGGGACCATTAATTCCAATGGGTCCGCAAAAAAATGTCCGTTCCGCAAAAAAAATAGAACATATCCTATTATTGTCCACATCATGGACAATGATCATACTGTTCTATTAGCTGTTCCGTTCCACAAAATATGGAATGCACATGGACATCATCTGTATTTTTTTGCGGGTCTGTATTTTGCACGCCACAAAATACATACGGTCGCGTGCATGAGCCCTAAATGAAATTCTAGGTCGATGGTTGTGGGGTCAGTAACTGGTGAAAAGCGGAACTTGGTGTCAGTTGCAGCCAAATCACAGTCTAGAGTAGACTATGAGAAAAGCATCTGAAGCTCAGGTGGCTGCAATAGCACTGTTCACCAGAGAGGGCAGCAGAGGGCTAGAAACGATGCTCAATCAGGAACGTGACAGACGCAAATTCTAACACAAGCACACGACCGTATCCTTTTTATGGTTCACAAAATGCAGATGTGATTTGTATGCCGTCCACATTTTTTTGCGGATCCGATGACTTCAACATGTGCGTTGTCCACATTTTGGTCAACCATATGTCTGTTCTGCAAAAAGATAGAACATTTCCTATACTTGGCTGCAAATGGGTCCACAAAAGATGCGGATACAACACAGACGGTATCCTTATTTTGCATATCTGCAATTTTCGGTGTGCAAAATGCATCCGGTCATGAACATGACGCCTAATCATCATTCATCGATTTTGTTACCCCGTCACTGCACAGTACAACTCTGCACTGGGTGTACTGCTCACTGTCTTCTCTTAAGGCCTCATTCACATTGTAGTATTTGAAATGGGTCCACACCAAAATGCACGTGTTAAGACTGATACAAATTATCAGATCTGATTAGTATATATGGACACCGAACAGTACCACTTCTCTTGTCCTGTATACTGGATGTAATTCTCAGTATCTTCTCTTATTCTGTATATATGGACACTGCACAGTACCACTTCTCCTGTCCTGTATACTGGATGTAATTCTCAGTATCTTCTCTTATTCTGTATATATGGACACTGCACAGTACCACTTCTCTTGTCCTGTACACTGGGAATAATTCTCAGTATCTTCTCTTATTCTGTATATATGGACACTGCACAGTACCACTTCTCAAGTCCTGTATACTGGGAATAATTCTCAGTATCTGCTCTTATCCTGTATATATGGACACTGCACAGTACCACTTCTCTTGTCCTGTATACTGGGTGTAATTCTCAGTATTTGCTCTTATTCTGTATATATGGGCTCAATACCACTTCTCTTGTCCTGTATACTGGGTGTAATTCTCATTATCTGCTCTTATTCTGTATATATGTACACTGCACAGTACCACTTCTCTTGTCCTGTATACTGGGTGTAATTCTCAGTATCTGCTCTTATCCTGTATATATGAACACTGCACAGTACCACTTCTCTTGTCCTGTATACTGGGTGTAATTCTCAGTATTTGCTCTTATTCTGTATATATGGACACTGCAAAGTACCACTTCTCTTGTCCTGTATACTGGATGTAATTTTCAGTATCTTCTCTTATTCTGTATATATGGACACTGCACAGTACCACTTCTCTTGTCCTGTACACTGGGTGTAATTCTCAGTATCTGCTCTTATTCTGTATATATGGACACTGCAAAGTACCACTTCTCTTGTCCTGTATACTGGATGTAATTCTCAGTATCTGCTCTTATTCTGTATATATGCACACTGTACAGTACCACTTCTCTTGTCCTGTAAATTGGGTGTAATTCTCAGTATTTGCTCTTATTCTGTATATATGGACACTGCACAGTACCTCTTCTCTTCTCCTGTATACTGGGTGTAATTGTCACAGTATGTGCTCTTATTCTGTATATATGGACACTGCACAGTACCACTTCTCTTGTCCTGTATACTGGGTGTAATTCTCAGTATTTGCTCTTATTCTGTATATATGGACACTGCACAGTACCACGTCTCTTGTCCTGTATACTGGGTGTAATTCTCAGTATTTGCTCTTATTCTGTATATATGGACACTGCAAAGTACCACTTCTCTTGTCCTGTATACTGGATGTAATTCTCAGTATCTGCTCTTATTCTGTATATATGCACACTGTACAGTACCACTTCTCTTGTCCTGTAAATTGGGTGTAATTCTCAGTATTTGCTCTTATTCTGTATATATGGACACTGCACAGTACCTCTTCTCTTCTCCTGTATACTGGGTGTAATTGTCACAGTATGTGCTCTTATTCTGTATATATGGACACTGCACAGTACCACGTCTCTTGTCCTGTATACTGGGTGTAATTCTCAGTATTTGCTCTTATTCTGTATATATGGACACTGCACAGTACCTCTTCTCTTCTCCTGTATACTGGGTGTAATTGTCACAGTATGTGCTCTTATTCTGTTGCCCTGCCTGCCTTACACACATTGGCCCGAAAGGGACTGAGCAAATTCAGACTTCATCACTAGATAAATGTCTATTCTCTGCAGTCATTTTCTAAATGAACCCCTTCAATGCCAAGCGCACGCACACACAATGATAAAAAAGGGGGTTGTGGGTAACAAGGCCTGTTCCTTTAACACACCTGCAGGGGTTAATGGCAGCACGCGCAGGATGGCCCAGTGCCATAATCTAAAAGAAGAGACACTGATGAGGACAGTCGCAGCTGGAACACCATTGTGCGTCTATGTGAGGCCATTATTACTACAATTAGCAGCTCCTCATAGAAAATAAACTGACTCATCCCAGGGAGGGCAATAGACTAAAGAGACCCTCCTTCTCAGTACTCCACACCCCGCAATCCAAATCCTCCCCCCACTTTCATGGCTGGTGGAATGGCAAGAATGTCAGCTCCAACCACCGGCTAGAAAAATTCCTCAGTCTGTATATATACAGCTGGGAGGCAGCCATACCTGAGCTGCAGGACGCCAGCAGGGAGGGAGTTAAATAACCCCCCCATTAACCCTCTACATCCACCCTTGAAAGGCAGTAACTGTTATAGAGCTGTCATGGCAAATCTACCCATCATCCACTGATACCATCCATAGTTTGCAATTCAGGATCCTGGGAAAGCTGAAGAACAAAGCTCAATAGGAGCGCCAGCAATATGTCCGAATGTGAGGCGCTATATCCTGTTCTGCATAACTAGGCATATTTGTCATTCAGAAGCCTGGGAAAGCTGAATCAATGGTGGAAAAAAAGATTAAGAGGGAAAAAGTATCACACAGAACAGTGGCTCCCTCTACACTGTCAGGACATGCTGGGAGTTGTAGTATGAAAACAGCAGAACAGGTGGGGCCGTGCTGCTTTCTTTTATTGCTATGCACTCGATGAATTATACCATAGAAGCCAACAGTAAAAGGATGTCTCGTCGTTGAGAAGAGGGGGAAGGGGCGACACGATGAACGTTCTGTGGACTTATGATTAATGACTGCGAAGAGTCGCTGCGCAAATTTCTATCTGATAGCCTGATCGGCAGCATCACGGCACGTGTGTCACAAGACACGCCAAGAGCACGCCTGAGGCTGCAGCAAGCTCCAAATGTACACGTCTCAGCGCTGATATACAGGCATCCACTTGTCACCCAGCTTTCCTAGACACAGATAGGAGGAAAGGCCAAATGAATTCTGACACGATTGCCTTCACAGATTCCGAGGGGTTGATACCCAGCTTTCCCGATGACCAGAAGAGCAAATCTGCCTAAACATACAGCTGCTGCATCACTGAATGTCCTGAGGCTGGAGACACTAAGGCCTCTTTCACACGGGCTAGCTGTCCGCACGGGTGCGATGCGTGACGTGAACGCATAGCACCCGCACTGATTCCTGAGCCATTCATTTCTATGGGTCTGTGTACATGAGCGTTTTTTTTCACGCATCAGTTCTGCGTTGCGTGAAAATCGCAGCATGTTCTATATTCTGCGTTTTTCACGAAGCCCTGGCCCCATAGAAGTGAATGGGGCTGCGTGAAAAACGCATTGCATCCGCAAGCAAGTGCGGATGCAATGCGTTTTTCACTGATGGTTGCTAAGAGATGTTGTTTGTAGACCTTCAGTTTTTTATCACGCGCGTGAAAAACGCATCAAAACGCATCGCACCCGCGCGGAAAAAAACTGAACAACTGAACCCAATCGCAGACAAAACTCACTGAACTTGCTTGCAAAATGGTGCGAGTCTCCCTGAACGCATCCTGAACGCATCCGGACCCAATCCGTGACGCTCGTGTGAAAGGGGCCTATGGCCTCTTTCACACGAGCGTCACGGATTCAGTCCAGATGCATTCCGGAAAATCCGCACGCATCCGCACCAATCCGCACACAATCACAGTCAGTTTTGACTGCGATTGCGTATGTTCGTTCAGTTTTTTCCGCGCGGGTGCAATGCGTTTTTCACACGCGTGATAAAAAACTGAATGTTTACAAACAACATCTCTAAGCAACCATCAGTGAAAAACGCATTGCACCCACACTTGCGTGCGGATGCAATGCGTGATCCACGCAGACCCATTCACTTCAATGGGGCCAGGGCTGCGTGAAAAACGCAGAATATAGAACATGCTGCGATTTTCACGCAACGGCTAACTGACGCGTGAAAAACATCGCTCATGTGAAAAGCCCCATTGAAATGAATGGGTCAGGATTCAGTGCAGGTGCAATGCGTTCGCATCACGCATTGCACCCGCGCGGAAATCTCGCCCGTGTGAAAGGGGCCTAAGAGAAATGAGTTGTTGGACAGCCGAGCTCCTGCGGCTATCCAGGACAGTCTATTAGATGGAAATGCTCCTTTAAGAGGTTCATCATGTTGCTGCTGCTCATCAGTCCACTACCTGTCACTCCATAATACATCCGGCCTTAGATGCACAGGGGAATCTACTGATGCATCCTCAATGGCCACCAGGGTGACCTTCAGCGGACGGAAGAGGCCATGAAGAGCTGTCCCTTTAATGAAGGAGGAACGGTGCACAGTATGGCTTTAATCTCCCCCCCCCCCTCGCTCCAATCTGCTTCTTGCAGCATCTTGGCACAGACCGCAGGCCCCCGTTTCTGTGCCAAGATGTTGCACCAGGTATTAAGGAGGACACCAAGGAGAGGTCTGTGCTAAACATTCTGCAACTTTCTATACATGTTGTCTTTTAACTCTTCTTCCACTGCTAAGGGTCAGTCAATGGAAGCATTCTTGCTGAAAACTTGTCCTGACTTCTCATGGCTGAAGGTTTGTTACACTGTATATTCCTCTGTGAGAGAAGAACTCCAGTGATACATTCCTCCTGCACAGATACATTGTAACCACCTATCAGGACAGGAGAGCGATCCTTGCTGTAAAGGGGTCCTCCAGCCTGTACATGGAAGACAGACAACACCTTTAACATCTAGTGTGGATACAACTGTAACAAACCCTCAGCTGTGATAAGTATTTGATCAGGAACAGTTTCTATGCTCTGCATGTAAATAAGATTACCACTTACTGACAGCAAGCTGAGATCTTGAAAGCAGATTAAAAGGTTGTAAAACCTTCCATTAAGCAATAATTAATCTTCACTTTTATTAAAAGCCCCCTCCTTGTGGATGGCCACAAGGAAGCAGAAGCCTGGAGAAAAGCTGAATCAA
Organism: Rhinella marina; assembly: GCA_900303285.1. Taxonomy (NCBI): domain Eukaryota; kingdom Metazoa; phylum Chordata; class Amphibia; order Anura; family Bufonidae; genus Rhinella; species Rhinella marina. The sequence continues at coordinate 160,469 of ONZH01028545.1, forward strand.
TGATGGACATATAGATTAAGAGGGAAAAGGTACCAAATAGAGCAGTGACTCCTGCGACACTGTCAGGACATGCTGGGAGTTGTAGTATGAAAACAGCAGAATGGGTGGGGCCGTGCTGGTTTCTTTTATGGCTATGAACTCGATGAATTATACCACAGAAGTCAATTCAACGGTAAATGGATGTCTCTAGCCTTTGAGGGGAGGGGGAAGGGGCGACAGCTCCGGAGACACGAGGAACGTTCCACAAGAGAATTTACACTGCAGATTTTACAATCTTTCTTCAGCAGCAACTCCAATGCTGTGGATTTAACCCTCTGCAGTGAATATCCATTTTCACGCTGGAAAAATACGTAGCAGAAGTAGGCACAGAAAAATGTGTGAACGAGCTCTTAAAATCTCGTCAACTTAAAACCGTAAAATGCTGCAAATTTACCACACACAAATCAGTGGTGGCGAATCCACCGACCAGCGTGGACATCCTATAAAAGGGTTGCACAGAATTAAAAAACAGTGCCACGTCTGTCCACAGGTTGTGTGTGGTACTGCAGATCAGCCTCATTGAAGTGAATGGGGTTAGGCTAAATTCACACGTCCGTGGAGCATGATCCGGGACGGTCCGTGAAATCCCGGACCGTACTCCTTCTCAGAGCAGGAGCGCACGGCGTCATTGGTTGCTATGACGCCGTGCACTTCCTGAGGCCGCCGCTGTACAGTGATACACTGTACACACTCGAGTGTATCACTGTACAGCGGTGACCTCAGGAAGCACACGACGTCATTGGTGCTCCACGGACGTGTGAATTTAGCCTTAAGCTGCAATATAACACACAACCCGTGGACAGGCGTGGCACTGTTTTTGGAAGAAAGCAGTCATGTTTTCCTGATTAAAAACCTGTTTAATGGCGGACTACAACATTGGGCTGAAGTGAGAGTTACAGTGACCACAGCCCTCATCATCGTCACACTGGACACACTCTTGTAGCAGCGTCCCTGTGGGCTTCTAGTCAGAAGATCTCTCTTTACATTAGGCCTAAAGATGTTGCAATCAGAAGCTTTGCAGCGTCAGGCTGACACTTGGCACTCAGCAGAGATGCCTGGGGCGGACATGAGTAAGACTCTGCACCGACACGGTGCGCTGCTTTGTGGTGAATCACAGGCCGTGTGTCTAATCCTTTAAATGCACAGAAACAAGGACTGATCGTCCATGACAGCTAGGCCCCGAACGCCTGCTCAGAAGCCGCAAGGAGCTTCCCAAAATATGAGACGTGACTCCCAACCTCCCTTTAGGGGACTCCACCATCTTACCAGAGAGCAAGACAAACAACATATAATTCACATTAAAGGGGACTTCCACTTGTGACAATTCCAGTTATGGGCTCTAAAATGAGTCTGAGCCCCTATAGAAGTTGACAACTGACAACCAATAAGGTTCCGCTATGGGGACTATCACTTTTTTCGGTTCTGCAGTGCCTAAAGCCCCATTTACATGTTCGTGTTCCACGGAGGTGTGTCGCACGGACAGCACACGTCCCCATTCATTTGATTGTGTGTATTCACACATCAGTGTTTTACCATGGGTTTTTAGCAAGGATGCATGCTCTATTTTGTCCGCGTTCACGGATCCATCACGTCCATGACAGTTTATGGATCGGTGAAAACCACGGATGCCATCTGAGTTTCACGGATCATTAGGAAGAGATGCTTTGAAAATGATTTTTCAGCTGTTCAGTGTCAGTAAAACACGGATGACACACAGACAGCAAAAAGCAGACACACGGACTAAACACGGATCCTTCACGGAGGCATCACTGACCTCCTTTTCACGGATTTAAGCACGGACACGGACTTGTGAAGGAGTTTTAAAGCCTTTTTCACATTTTCGTTTCAGTGTCACGTGGAAACAAACGTACGTGTTTCATCCGTCAAGATGTCCGTAAAAGATCTGTGTGTCCGTTTTTACAATCCATGTGTCATCCATAATTCACGGAAGTTGCTCAGCTGAAAATTTATTTCCAAAGAATCTGCTATTAGTCTTCAGCCAAAAACGGATGTGACACGGACACAACACGGATGTGTGTCAGTGATTTTCTATAGGTATGCTTGGTCCGCATCACGGATCCAAGTAGTGCATGTCCCCGTGATTTTTCAGTAAAAAAATACTGAAATATGAACAGATACATTTAAATCAATGGGTGCGTGTGCTGTCCACAGAAAATGCAGACAGGACATGTCAGTGAAAAACGGAAATGTGAATGAGGCCTAATACAGGAAGATTCGACACTCAGGATACGGCAAACGTCGATTGGGGGTATTAAGACCGTCTGAATTTTTTTTTTTTAATCACATATGGTATTCTTCAACCTGTGGACAAATGGCCACAGGTTGAAGAATACTGCTTAAGAGAAACATTTACACCTATACAATGGACTGGTGGGTAGTCACAGCCCCTCCTCCTTTAAGGGGGTTGTCCAGAACTAGAAAAAAAGGATCAGACTTTTTTTCCAGGCAATGCCAGACAAACCCACTATACACCCCCATAGCCTGTAGGAAATCACATGACCCACATGAGACAGTTAGCAAGAACCGAAACAAAGTGGGGTAGATTTATCATAGCCTGGGTTTTACGTCGGTCTATAAAATTTAGGTAAATCCCCCGGCAGTCCGTACACCTAACTAGAAATCTACCGTAACTCGGGACTGCCGTAGATTCCAGTCTTCATTTACGTCTTTTTACGCCAGAAAAGTGGCACAGGGGCATGATAAATTACCCCCAGAGTGGATTGTCTCTGCAGGCGCAAAATCTTTACAGCGATGGTGTGAGAAATAGAAGCGTAAGGAATTGTAGTCGCACTGCCTTCTGGGTAACTGGACATGTTTGACTGTAATGAGCTGGACAGTTGTAGTCCGTACATTCATTGCCAATGGGGGGTAAAGACGTGATCGCGAGTTATGTGAACAGACGTCTATTGCCGCACCTTCAAGGCACACGAGGAAGAAAAAAACCCTATATTATATATATTTCCACAGAGCGTGAAATTTAAAGGGCTTCTCCAGGGCACTATTAATAATGTTTATTAAAAAACACTCCTCACACAAAGGGGCATTCAGATTTTTTTATTTTTATTAAAAAAAAAGCTTCATCATGGTATAATCCAATATTCTGCAACTATGTAATATACTTTGTTATAATTTCTCACCATTTTCAAGATCTCTGCTTGTTGTCAGTGAAGAGGAGGAAAACCTGTTCTGGCATGTAGCAGAGGGTTTGTTACAATTGCAGTCAGTTTGAACACATCAGCACCAAATCAATCCCCTGTAAAGGGTCTGAATCCCAGCTTTCTAACCTGAAGCCACTATTAGGCCTCATTCACACATCCATGACAGCACAGCCTGTGATTCATCCATGATGAAGTGGTTCCTATGATTTTTACTCTTTGTTATCTTTGTTAGGGCTCATACACACAAACGCATTTTCTTTCCGTGTCCATTACTGTATGCAGAACCATTCATTTCAATAGGTCCACAAAAAAACGGAAGTTACTCTGTATGCATTCCGTTTCCGTATGTCCGTACTGCAAACAAATAGAACATGTTCTATTATTGTTCGCATTATTGAAAAGGATCAGATTGTTCTATTAGGGGCCGGCTGTTCCATTCCGAAAAATATGGAACGCACACGGATGTCATCTGTAGTTTTTGCGGATCTGTGTTTTGTGGACCACAAAATACATACGGTAATGAGCATGAGGCTATAGACAGACACTACTAGGATTAAAATTAGTTTCCATAGCATCTTCTAGCTACAATCCATGAAAACCATGGACCAAACACGGATGGGATCCATAAAAACCGATGGCACAGGGCATGACTCCATGGTGTCACCACAGACCCACGGTCCGTGGAAAACCATTGATGTGTGAATACACACATTGAAGTATGAGCCAACCATCCTAGTACGAGCCCTCACCCAGCTTTCTAAGGCTCCTGAACAGCAAATGAATATACACTCGAATGGCCCCTACACACACAAAATTTTGTCTGGTGTTTTTTGCTCACTGAAAAAAGGGCCAAAGAAACTAGCCATGTTTCTCTCATACCGCATGTAATTTTTATAGCAGCTTTTCAAACGCAATTTTTTCCAAAACTAGTTTCTATGGTATCTTTCTGGATTTCTTTCACTATGGAAGAGATGAAACAATGCAGGAAAAAGTGCATCAGAGAGGCAAAAAAAACCCCACCACTGATTAAAAAAGAAAAAACTACTAGTCAAAAAATGCTTGTGTGTCCTGCATTTCATATTTCCCACATTTGAAACTAACGTTTTACCTCAAAAAACGCCACAAAATACCTGTGTGGTTTCAGCCTTACGCAGCCATTTTAACGCTCTTCTAATACCCTGCCTGAAATAGTCAATCAATTTTTTTCGTTATATTACAGAACTAATAAAACACTTACCCGGTGACCACCTTTTTATCTTTTTGGCCAATTCCCAGTCCCCTTTTCTGTCATCCAAGATGGCCGCACCTCTTCTATGTGTGTCAGCAGTCCAGGACAATTTCTCCTCTTGGATTGGCCAGCTCTGCTCACGTGCACAGCGCTGGCCGATCCAAGGGCAGCAGGAATTGTAATGGACTAGTTGCACAGTTTGCCTCAGGTAGACTGAAAAGCAGTGCGGCCATCTTGGATGGCAGAAAAAGAACCCGGGAATCGGCTGATCTGCAGATGAAAAGGAGGTCACCAGGAAAAGTTCTGCTCATTATTTAGGGCCCATTCAGAAGGCCGTAGTGCTTTGCGGATCCGCAAAACACGGGTACTGGCCGTGTGCGTTCCGCAATTAGAAATGCCCGATAGAAATGTCTATTCTTTTCCGCGAAGCAGCGCAACAGAACTACGGATGCAGACAGCACACGGTGTGCTGTCAGCATCTTTTGTGGCCCCATTGAAATGAATGGGTCCGCACCCATTCCGCAAAATTGTGGAACAGATGCAGACTCATTCATACAGCAGTCTGAATGAGCTCTTAAAGTGAATTTTTTTTTTTTTTCTGAACTGGGGGTTGCTTTAAAGAACCAGGAAGATCAGGATGAATGTGTCTACCATCCACCCGGTCTGTGGAGCAGAGAATCTACTAGAAACTAATCATCTCCTAAAACCAACAGGGATGGACCATCATATATACTGTAATTACATTATCATTTATACATTCCTCTTATAGTGCACTTGCCCTTATACTGTTTAATCTGAAAAGAATGCTAGAACTGCAGTGAAGACTGACAACAATGTAGATCCTTATGCCATTCAGAGTCTAGGGAAAGCAGAGTGACTATGCTACGGGTGCTGTCAACCTGGCATGTGAACAAGCATCTGTTACTTATACATGCTGGGCATATTCTTAAAGGAATTGCTCTCTTCTCCTGACGTGACAAAAATTTGGGAGCAAAGTTCCAGGTGCAAATAAGAAATTCATGCACTAAATCCCAGTATAAAGTTCATTCACCCAAAGTACTGCTCAAGGTATCTGCAGTTGGACCAAACTGCAAGGAGTTGTAGGACCATAAATGGGAAAACAGCAGGGTGACACCCAGAGGCCAGTGGGGACCTCCCGGCAGGAGGACTGAGCGTACACTATATATAAATCCAACAAGCTGCCAAGCCAAACATGTATTCCTTAAAGAGGACCTGTCCCCTCTCCTGTATGTCTGTTTTAGTAACTACTTGCATTCCTTATGTAATAATTCCAAAGCATCTGTTCCCATAGCTCTATGTTGTGCCATTCCTCTATTATTCCTAGTAGAAGCTATGAATGAATTGCCAGGAGTCTGCAATGCGGGTTGCGGGTCTGTACATTCTGACACTATTCAATCAGTGCTGTCAGCGCTAGACTGTGCAGGGGCACCCCCCACCTGGAACACCAAGATGGACTTTCATTGCAAACCGCTAGTAATTAATTCATAAACTTCTAGCAGGAATTAAACAGGAATGGTACAACATAAAATCATAAAAATAGATGCTCCAGAATCTATACAGCTAAGGCTGGGTTCACATCAACATTTAGTTTTCCATTATTCTGATCCATCAGAAGAACAGAAAAATAAGCAAAAAAAAAAAAAAAAGGATTCCAGGCATAACGGTGATGTGAATCCAGCCTTACCAATCGTGGATCGCACAAAAAAAAAAAAATAATAATTTCAGGCACAAATTACCAGCAAAGCAGCAACAGATGGTTACAACACGAGGAGAAAAAAATAAAGTGCCTGCGTTGGTGGAACGTACAAGGAGGACACTGCACAATCTCTGCACACATGTTTAACGATCTGGCCGGTACACAGTGAAGTGAACATGCACTAAAATTATTTATTTCTAAAAATGCATTTCTTAAAGGGCCGAAGACCTCAAGTGGCACCATAGCAATGTAAGAGGAGCGGCTGATATAAGTCACACGGATGTAAAGGTTCTCAGCACTGGCGATAAGGTATAAAAAGTAGTGATCATGGGGGCAGGGACGTTTCTACATGTTGTCCACTCCGATAACAGGGAGCAACAGACTGTATTGCCGCCTTTGCTGACTTATTTTTCCACCACCTTATACACTGCTCATATCTAGGAGTTTTGACCACCCAGCAATCAAGCAGCAGTGGTCATGCTTGCTCACTTCAGGAAAAAGTCCTGGCCTATGTGTGCTTCCGTAGTCCTGGCCACCAGAGGGGCCAGCGCCTTTTTCCTATAGTCTGCAAGCACAACCACCGCTGCTGGATTGCAGGATGGTCGTAATCATGGATACAAGCAGTGTATAGTGTGATGGAAAAATGAATCCAGCAAGCAAAGGAAGCAATATGGAGAATCACAATACATTAGTAAGTGCCTTGTATTCACTTTCTCTACATGATAAATGCCACTTGCTGAAGTGAGACAACCCCTTTAAACTTTATTTATTTTTATTTATTTTTTTTATGTGTAGGATTAAAGTGATCGGGAATGTTTTTGTAATGTACTTTATTTAGTGAATGTGTACATTTCAAAGGGCAAAAAATCGTTTTGATGTTGCCCCTTAGTAGAGCGGTCTAAATGAGTGTTGCTAAGGAAAGTCCATCTTCACATTTCAGTGCAATTTTGAACTATGGAGATGCTACAGCTCACTGCCGCCCTCCTATATAGGTTTAAAACTGACATAATATATATATATATATATATATATATATATATATATACACACACAGTACATATACTGTATATATCAGGGCTGTGGAGTTGGTAAGCCAAAGACCCGACTCCTCAATTTCCCCTAACTCCCGACTCGCTCATACATGGCGCATGTTTAAGTGATAACTTTAAACAAACTTTGCATAAATCAATAGTACAGATATGTCATGACAAAAAAAAGTTTGGAATCTATGTTTTACTAGATATCGTTACTCTGAACTTTCAGTATCAGGCTTTTCTCTGGGTTCAGCTCACTAAGGGCCTGATGTATGAAAACTGTCTAGGTCTAAGACTTTCTTTGTTGCCCATAGCAACCAATCAGAGGTCCCCTTTCATTTCTTCAGAACATCATATGAAATGAAAGGGGAGCTCTGGTTGGTTTCTATGGGACAGTTTCCATACATAAGGCCCTAGGTGTTTTACATCAGAGGAAAAGCAATCTAAAACATAAAGCATACAGAGAGAACATGCGCTGGACAATTGATTTATGCACAGTTTATTGAAAGTTTAGATATACTAAGAAGTACTTGCCTTAAAGGGGTTTTCTCAGCACATTGATTCACTAGCTGACAGGCAGTTTGCACTCACCCTGTCTCCTCAGGCTGTGGGTGGGTCTCCAGCAGTTATTAGCATATATTAACTTACTCTGACAGAGCAGGAGATTGTGATCTCTACCACAATTACAGGTAAAGCTTCTCAGTCCTCACAACACTTGGACCTTTTGCTTACTGCAGGTAATCACACAGAGCTCAGTCCCATCATTCTTCACTGCTCTCAGCCAATCAGATAACAGCCTTTCTGGTCTGCAGGTTACCATAGAAACCTGTGTGCAGTGAGAGACCTGCTAAACTGTCTATAGTTCATGACTAAAGTAAAATCTACTGACCACAGTATTTAGAAAATGTCTTCTTTTACCTGTCCCTTTATGTTGAAAGCTAATCTTTGTAACTAGGGAGAAAACCCCTTTAATCCTGTTTTCTCTAGTGGATCTGAGATGAGTGCAGCCATTCCTTCCCAGTGCCTTTTTCCTCTGCTCTGTAGCGGAGGAGCTTCACTTCTGAGCATCTTCATAAAGGGCAGCAAACAGTCATCTCAACTGAAAGCCTAGATCCTTAGTTCAGGAACAGAACAGACATTTATAGGACATTTCATCATTTCCCCAAATTCTTATGAAAATATATTCAGCACATACTGCATTGAACTAAATGTACCAATTTATTGTATATTTTTGGAGTCGGTCCATTTTATAACAACTCCAACTCCACCAAAATGGATACCGACTCAGACTCCACAGCCCTGGTATATATTATAATGCCTTGTGTTCCAGTATGTTCCCTTTGTATCCCCAGCATGCTGATGACGTAACTGTCCGCCCAGAGATGCATGAGAGGGGCAGTCAGCGACAGGGAGAAGCTATTCTACAGTATATATGGACAGTTGGAGAACGGAACTGAGCATGTGTGACCACCTCAGTAGGTGAATGTACACTTTAATAGACAGATTACACCAAGGGGCGCCATTATAACGAAGTAAAGAGAATGTGTCACAACAGGAGTATATTGGAACAAAAAGGAAATTACGAAGTGACTAGACTTTATACAATGGTGTATATCTAGGTTAATTTGCCATTCAGGGCTTGAGGAAAGCTGGGTTAAGACTCCAATTAGAAATGTAAACAACCTGATAGTCAAGAATGACAGGAACATAAACTAAAGCGTTGTTCCTGGAAGGACTCGGCTCTGCGCCAACATGACTGCAGATGGAGAGCAGCGACTTTCACAAGAACGTTCTTCCAGATCCGACACTCAGCTCCCGGCGCCAAAGACGTGCAGCTTGATGAACGCCAAGTTTAATTAAGCCGTGCTGCAAGTTTATTGTAATCTACCAATTAGCACCCCCAATACTTAAGATGTGACTGAACCGTTTAAATAGCACCCTTCAAGATCCTCAACCCCAGTCATGTGATATCATGGCACCAATCATTGGTAGGGTGGTCCTCTTTGGCCTTTCTGTATCTGAGAAAAGTGGGTGATATGGAGTGCGGTCATTATTACAACTCAGCACAGGCTTCCAGCTCTTCCTGAAGGCATATCTACCATGATAGGGATGGATCTAGGCTTCTAATCATCAGTCAGAAGATTGGGAAAACTAAGTGAATATCCCTGTGGGGATATAACAACGACGACTGAATGAGATTAACCACTTGACCAAAGTTCTCCTTTGTGATGAGGCTCCTTTAAGAATGGACGAGCACCATATATTAGAGCCACTAGGGCTCTGCTCCTTCCTGTCACTGTCATCCTTGTGTCTAGAGTGCTAAGAGAATTCACCATCCTCAAGACTACAGACGTTTCCTTAGATGACCCTGTCTCATAAATAAGTGATACATTCCTTGGAACCCTCTAAATTATGCACTTACTACTAAGAGACTGGAGTGAGGTCACCTCGAATGCTCTCTGCTCAAAATGGCATCGGCGTGTATCCCCCTAAGGAATCTCCATCTTCAATTCTCTATGTGTGATGGTGGGACGTGAAATATGCAAGGCAGGGTTAATTGGGATTCTTATCCCCTATGTCTTTAAACACGCGATAAGTAACTGCAGGTCTTGGACCTTCAGGGATTCCACTAAGATAAACCACAGGCCTAAGAGGAAAGGTGATCATAATGGACTGAACTGAGGCCTCCCATTAGTTTCTAAAGTCTGTGGCGGAAGTGTTCATTGGCAGAAACAATACAGTAATCCTGCCCTCTACGCCACAAAGTCACAGACAAATCTAAAGAGGGGATGAAATCAAGGTCCTACTGGTAATTCAAACAACAGACCAGTATATTTCCAGTTCATACAATCTGTGTATGTTCAGACCCAAGCACCCACTATGAACCTGTGCCCCCCTCTTGCATTTTCTACATCAATAACTGGACATCTTGTGAGAGCTCCTTCCCAGCCATTACGTATAGGGGTGATCTTGAAGGTGCAGAACCCTGGACAACCTAGGCTGCAGTAGCCATTAAAGGGGTATTTCCAAAATATTTATTCCATATCCATAGGAAACCACGAAAATCTGAAAGGTTTTCTTCTCCCACTTCTGAGACCCCCACCTATGGAAATCATCAGAATCAGCTCACTGTACAAATACCAATCTGCCCTATGCCCTGTACCCCTAATAACAGACAGTGCAGGACTTTGGGGGGGGGGGGGGGCTCCGCTCATACACAGCGACCAGCCTCATGTGTTTACATAGTGCCAATGCCAATGCCAAAAAGACGGGAGCATCTGTCACTCCTGTGTAATTAAAGGGGAACTAATCCCAATGTATGCAGCTTACCATAGGGCTAGTGTTACAAGGTGTGCACTGATATCAGTCACATATGGATGTAAAGGTCTATAGAGGTTCTCAGCTCTCAGATCATGGGGGGCAGGGGGGATTCTACATCTCCTGTCACATTGCAGTCAGCCTCTCCCCAGTCTAAAACATCTGACAGCAGGGAGAATTAGGGTGCCGTCACACATGACGGTTTTTTTATGTCGTTTTTGAAGCCAAAATCCTAAAAGTAGAGAACATATTAAGGTTAGATATCACCTCTCCCTTTTTTTCAATCCACGTCTGATTATGGCTTTAAAAACTGTACAAAAAAACCCCAAAAACCTTGTACATATGAATAGCACCCTAAGATTGTATTTGCCTGTCCTCGGGAAGGTACCCAGGCTGATCAGAGGGTTTGGGTGAACTTCTTAAAGGGGTTTTCCGGGAATACTGCCTCTCTAAACAGAAGATTCATAGTTACCCGCTCCCCTCTGGGCCTCTGCGCTGCCTCCTGCAGTGTTAACATCCGGGGAGGAATGGGCATGGTCACATGCTCCGCTGAAGCCAATTGCTGGCTTCAACTGTGAAGTGAGGCTTGTGGCCACGTCACCACAGAAACCATTAATTGGCTGCAGCAAGACATGTGACCATGATGCACCGAATGTTAACACTGTGAGATGCAGCGTGGAAAGCAGAGAGAATCTTCTGTTCAGGGTTAAGACATTAGATAAAAAGTATTGTATTTTCCGTTTTATCAGACATTTTTTTCCCCAAAAGTGGGGGAAAAAATGGCATTGCATATTATAAAGAGAACACTAGTGAGCACTTTTATTATAGAAGCGCTCACTAGTATGCAGGAGGTGCATGGGGCGGTGACTGTAGTGCTGCTAGCGCTTGCTGTACTCACCGCTCCCTGGTCTTCTTCCGGGAGCAGCACTGCACTGTACTGACTGCATACAGCCTCAGGATGTAGTGTGCGCATTATGACCTGATGTTGAATGCAGTCAGGTCACAGTGCAGCATGGGCCTGGAGAAGACCAGGGAGCGTGACTGCAGCAGAGACTGCTGGACCTGCAGAGTAGTGGAGGTGCACAAGAGCTACATTCATTTATTTTATCTATGAAGGGGGTCTCACCCGAGGTCTGATAATGGGGGGTCTCACCCGTGGTCTGATAACGGGGGGTCTCACCCGTGGTCTGAGAGAAAGAGAGAATGTGCAGGCACAAGATGAGAGAAAGAGAGAACGTGCGGGCACAAGATGAGAGAAAGAGAGAACTTGCGGGCACAAGATGAGAGAAAGAGAGAACGTGCGGGCACAAGATGAGAGAAAGAGAGAACGTGCGGGCACAAGATGAGAGAAAGAGAGAACGTGCGGGCACAAGATGAGAGAAAGAGAGAACGTGCGGGCACAAGATGAGAGAAAGAGAGAACGTGCGGGCACAAGATGAGAGAAAGAGAGAACGTGCGGGCACAAGATGAGAGAAAGAGAGAACGTGCGGGCACAAGATGAGAGAAAGAGAGAACGTGCGGGCACAAGATGAGAGAAAGAGAGAACGTGCGGGCACAAGATGAGAGAAAGAGAGAACTGGGGGCACAAGATGAGAGAAGAGAGAACGTGCGGGCACAAGATGAGAGAAAGAGAGAACGTGCGGGCACAAGATGAGAGAAAGAGAGAACGTGCGGGCACAAGATGAGAGAAAGAGAGAACGTGCGGGCACAAGATGAGAGAAAGAGAGAACGTGCGGGCACAAGATGAGAGAAAGACAGAACGTGCGGGCACAAGATGAGAGAAAGACAGAACGTGCGGGCACAAGATGAGAGAAAGACAGAACGTGCGGGCACAGATGAGAGAAAGACAGAACGTGCGGGCACAAGATGAGAGAAAGACAAAACGTGCGGGCACAGATGAGAGAAAAAACGTGCGGGCACAAGATGAGAGAAAGACAGAACGTGCGGGCACAAGATGAGAGAAAGACAGAACGTGCGGGCACAAGATGAGAGAAAGACAGAACGTGCGGGCACAAGATGAGACAGAGTGCGTATTAAACACAAGAAAGACAGACAGAGTACAGCTAATTGACAAGAGAGTGTTCAGGTACAGAAATCAACAGACTGTGCCGATACAGGATGAAAGAGACAATGGGGACCAGCATTTCTACACCGGTCGTGATACCCTCCTTCGCTGCTGGAGGATGCGTGTAGTTTATAACGAGGTGCACGTCTCATCATAAATTATAGAGTAACTAAACCTTTATAACAATTTTTAATATGATGTTCCTAATGCCCTAATACAACTTTTTTAAATGTACTTTATTAATCAATATTGTATTTTTCTTAGTCTTTTACGTCCCTAAAGCTTACCATTCACTGTGCATGGTACAGAGTGTGAAACTTATGAATGGGCCGCAGAAGCGCTGTGAGCACGGGCAGGAGCAGCAATATGCGCTCCCGGAGGATTACTAACTCCTGGCATAGCACATAGGTACCGTGTACCCACGTGCTATGCCAGGACTAGCTGAGCGAAGCAAGCTCCTGCCTGTGCCTGAGAGAGGGCAGCTGCAGCACCGCAAAAAAAGATAGAACACGTCCTATTCTTGTCCGCAATAGCGGACAAGAATAGGCATTTTGAAGGGGGTGAAGGGCTGTGTGTTCCACAGATTGCAAAATACACACTGGTCGGCATCCGTGGTATTGCGGATCCACATTTTTGTGGATCCGCAATACCACGGCCAACTGAACGGCCCCTTAGAAAAATACAATATTGATTAATAAAGTATATTAGAAATAGTTTTATTAGAGCATTAGGGGCAACATATTACAATTTGTTACAAAGCTTTAGTTACTCTTTAAGCACATCCTCCTGTAGAACTGGGACAGATGAAGTAAATGTGCCTGGGCCAATGGACTCGCCCACTTCATGCCGCCTTTCTGGAAGGTGGTTCAGGCGGTGTAAAAACACCACTTGGGCCCAGCGGTTTGCAACCTTTTCACACCAGAGATCTGACATAGGACCATTGTAAATGACCCCCAGTGTGTCAGGTACAGGATGAACAGGTTGACGCTCACCTGGTTCTCTTCTTGCACCACCCGGTACTGCTCTTTCCACACGGAGATCTTGGACACTTCGTCCTTTCTCAAGGCTCGTTCCTTTTTCAGCTCAGGGCTCCAAAACGTCTTAATGCTGTTCATAGAGGAGCTGAGTTTGCTTTCCTTCACCTCCACATCCTTCCGCAGGAGGTCATTTTCCCGCAGAACCTCCTTCAGCTGGGCCTGGAGATCCATGATGGTGTTGTCCCTGGCTTGGCGCAGAGAATGGGGCACAGTGGAGGCCATACTAACTGCAGGAAGGTGGTGATCCCCAAAGGCAATAGTGTCACTGGCCACACCACTGGTCGCAATGTTGGGACTACTTCCCATGGCGGTCATCCTCACCCCATAAGGCAGCCGACCCCCTGACCGGCCCAGGGTCATGGTGCTCTTTGGGGTATCTCCACCTACGTTTTCATGGTCGCTAAGATACATTGGGCTGGCTGTGGCATAGGCTGCATTAAGGGACTGAATATTCTCCATGGACAAAGTCTTGCCACTGCCACCACCGGGAACTCCTCCCGAGCTGCCACCGGTGCTGTTAGTGCGCCGATGACCTAGACGTGGCGAGCGCGGGAGTCGCGGAGAACGTCCGGGGCTTTGGCTGCTGGTCTCCATCTTCCCAACAGATCGTGAGCTTCCGTACATGGCTGTGGCTTGGGAGTATCTTGTCGTCAGAGAAGCACGTGGCTAAAGGCAAGATGGTCACTTTTGCAAATTTCTAAAAGGTTGCGTCCAGTCGGTGTAGGCTTATCAGTAGTTTGTGGACAGTGACAACTTTCCCATTTTTGAAAGACGCACCAATGTGTCAACCTGTGGATTAAAAAAAAAAAAACAGATGAGCCACCTATACAGGGTGATAACCACAGCAAGGCTTTCCAAAGCATAAATATTTTACCCAATTATATTTTCCCTCTTCTCTACTGCTCTGCCTGAGTGTCAGTTTTCACTGCAGCTCATGTTCTATTCATGAACCAGAAAGCTCAGGATGAACAGAGTTCTACGAGTCCCTGCTTCTGAGATCTATAACATTATTAAGCTACAACCCCGTACTTTCCAGCCAGATCCTAGCTCTTTGCTGCAAGATGTCCCCCGGAAGCTGTGGCTTGTCCCCCTGTAGCTCCGAGCTTATCGAATACACAGGCGAAAGAGTCCCCAAAAGCCAAAATCTCCCTAACGAAAACTGACAAAGCAAAGAATCCAACCGGGGGCAGCGGCAGAAAATGGCCGAAGGATTAATGTGTGAAGGAAACGCGAATTACAATTAGTCCGTAAATTCAGTCATTCGTGGGAAAAAAATGAAAGTGACATATAAAGAAGGTAAGGGTCTGCAGCAGCACAGAGTATTTTAGAGGAGCTTCCACTGGTGAGGTGAGGACAAAGCTACATGTGATAGTGGCAGGGGCATGAAGTGGGAAGGAGAATGAAAACCAGTGGCAGGTCACCGGCTCACAGTTACATAGTGCAAGGAACAGGGTTCCCAGCAGCACAGAGTATTTTTGGAGCTGATCTTGTGGGAGAGCACACACTAGGAGTTACGTAGAGAAGGAGCGGGATTTCCAGCAGCACAGAGTATTTCAGATTTATGGGAGGTTCATTTTTCCACATGGATTAGAGGGGTTTTCTGGAGGTTCAATATTGATTACCTATCCTAAGGAAAGGTCATCAATATCTGATTGGTGGGAGTCTGACACCCAGCACCCCTCCGATCAGGTGTTTGAATAGGCTGCAGTGCTGCGGTGAGCGCTGCAGCCTGGTCTGAGCATACATATCACAGCGCCGTACATTGTATACTGGCTGTTCTTGGTATTGCAGTCCAGGATTAGTATGCAAATAGCCCAAGTGAATGATGAACGGGCTTGGAAGACGCCGTAACAACCATCTAAACGCTGAAGCCTCTTCAAACAGCTGATTGGCGGGGGTTGCTGGGAGTCGACCCCCACTGAGCAGATATTGATGACCTACAGGTCCATATGTATAAGTTCTAGAAAACCCCTTTAAATGTTCATGCACAGAAACTTAGGGCACTATTCTGGTCCGTGTCTCATGGAAAACATACCTGGAGACAACTGTCTTTGGACCTCACTGAGTATTAAAGGGTTTTGTCACTTCAGCAAACAGCATTTATCATGTAGAGAAAGTTAATACAAGCCGCTTACTAATGTATTGTGATTGTCCATATTGCCTCCTTTGTTGGCTGGATTCATTTTTCCATTACATTATGCACTGCTTGTATCCATGGTAACGAGCACCCTGCAATCCAGCAGGTCCCAGCATAGCACAGCCGACGCTTTTTCCTATAGTGTGAAAGCACAGACACTGCAGCGGGATTGCAGGGTGGTCGTAACCATGGAAACGAGCAGTGTATAATACGATGGAAAAATGAATCCAGCCTGAAAAGGAAGCAATATGGACAATCACATTAGTAAGTGGCTTGTATTAACTTCCTCTACATAATAAATGCCACTTACTAAAGTGAGAAAACCCCCTTAAAGATCGTCTGTGTGTTGCGGCTGCCACACAGATGATTTTTAATATGGCTATTTGAATCCATCTTCACACAGTGGAATGGGTAGGGTCTCACAGCGGCACAGAGTATGTCAGAAGAGTGTGCGAATCTTGGGAGAATGTGGGCCAATGAATTTTCCGCTATTCCCAACTAGGCCAGACTGTGCTTATGCTCTGGACAGTCCACCCTCCAGATGTCCACTGGGCGGGCGCTGACTGTAGGACGTAATCAGCCTTTCGAGCACCAGACACCTGCGGTCAGCGATCTTGTAGGAAAAACACAAACCAGATGTCTCCATGAACATCTTCAGCTGTAACGATGTGAAAATTGTATTCAACCTTTCCCGCTAAACATGGCGTCTCACCCAGCTTTCCCAGACTCCTGAGCAATAAATCTGCCTGGTGATGTATCCATGCATCTTCCAGTCCTAATTAGCTGTGTACCTCACCATTAAAGCCTCAAAGAAAGCAGTTAAAATAGCGGCCCAATTGGGTTGTCACCCAGCTTTCCCAGAAACAGCTTAGGGACAGAATTCTGAGAATCTTGAGAACTTCTGTATTTGGGGTGAATTTAGGTTACAGCTAGAGGTGGATGCCTGTAATAAAGCCCAGTGGTTGGACTAAGCAATAGTCAGTATTCCCAGTGTTTTGTTGTTGTTTTTTTTCAACATATGAACCAGGAAGTGCAGGATGAACGGGGACAACCCACACTGGGAACCCACACAGGATTGTTGGAGGAGGGTTTTAGGAGCTGAAAAAGCTGCATTGATCTTAGATTGGTTGGGCGTTTCCTGGGACAGATCTATGACCATGATCAGCGGGGTAATGTCATGTGCAGGGTGTCAGACGGCGGTACAGCTAGACCCGCTCTCTGTCAAGCGAGCCTCTACCAATTCCATGGAACATTTTCAAGATGCTGCAGTTGCTATAGCAACGCCTGAGCATCCACCGTGCAGCATTAATTCATGTACACGAAGAAGGATAGAGACGGTCATCTGGGATATTTTAGTGTTGCAACGGTAAGAGCCACCATTCTATGGAGTCAGCCATCATGACAGCCATCAGCTTATACAGCACAGTGATCATGAGAGCTGCCGTCCTACAGAACACAGCCATCACGAGAGCCGCCATCATACAGACCGCAGCTGCCATCCTACAGAATGCAGCCACCGTGAGAGCCTCCATCCTATAGAACACAGCCACCATAAAGTCCACCGTCCTATCAAGTAAGCCATCATGAGAGTCACCCCCTATAAAGAGCAGCTGTCAAGAGAGCTGCCATCCTACAGCCACCATAATAGCCTCAATCCTATAGTCAGCCACCATGAGAGCCACTGCCTTACACAGCACAGCTGTCAAGACAGCCACCATACTTAAGAGTGCACTGCCATGAGAACTGCTATACTATAGAACAGTCGCCATGATAGCATCCATCCTTTTGAATGCCGCCACCGTCCTATAGAACAGTCGCCACGATAGCCGCCATCCTATAGAACACAGTCGCCACTATAGCCACCATCCTATAGAACAGTCGCCACGATAGCCACCATCCTATAGAACAGTCGCCACGATAGCCACCATCCTATAGAACAGTCGCCACGATAGCCACCATCCTATAGAACAGTCGCCACGATAGCCACCATCCTATAGAACAGTCGCCACGATAGCCACCATCCTATACAACACAGTCGCCACGATAGCCACCATCCTATACAACACAGTCGCCACGATAGCCACCATCCTATACAACACAGTCGCCACGATAGCCATCATCCTATACAACACAGACGCCACGATAGCCATCATCCTATACAACACAGACGCCACGATAGCCATCATCCTATACAACACAGACGCCACGATAGCCATCATCCTATACAACAGTCGCCACGATAGCCGCCATCCTATAGAACACAGTCGCCACGATAGCCGCCATCCTATAGAACACAGGCGCCACGATAGCCACCATCCTATAGAACACAGGCGCCACGATAGCCACCATCCTATAGAACACAGGCGCCACGATAGCCACCATCCTATAGAACACAGTCGCCACGATAGCCACCATCCTATAGAACACAGTCGCCACGATAGCCACCATCCTATACAACACAGTTGCCACGATAGCCGCCATCCTATAGTACACAGTCGCCACAATAGCCACCATCCTATACAACACAGTCGCCACGATAGCCACCATCCTATACAACACAGTCGCCACGATAGCCACCATCCTATACAACACAGTCGCCACGATAGCCACCATCCTATACAACACAGTCGCCACGATAGCCACCATCCTATAGAACACAGCCGCTATAAGAGATGTCCTGCAGAACACTGGATGGCACATCTACATGCCATGCATTGATCCATTACTTCTCAGCATAATTTATTAACATATCCATGAGGCATGATCTAAATACAAAGGCCCACTCACCATGTCAAGGGGCGATCACAGTAACCCAGCACCTGCAGGCAATGGAAACGTGGGCTTATGAGATCAGCCCCCATGCATTACTGCCCCATGTGAATAGTTGCTGATGTGGTGCTGTACTTGTGGGTTGGTGGGGTCCAGTGTTGTGGGGGCTTAGCCTGATAACAGGGGTGTTGTTGGGCTGCTTGGTCTCACCACCTACCGATGCTGTGTTGTGGCGATTGCAAGGTGGTGCTGTGCCAAATTAAAGCAAGGAGCTAATGAAAGAGGCCACCTTAATGTGGCGAGTATCCCTACGCATTTTATATTAAGTGCCTCATGGACAGGTTTATAAACTATGCTGAGAAGCAACAGATCAATGCATGGCATTTGCCATCCATGTCTACAGATAGAACGCTACCGCCATCCAGTAACTCTCTCTGTTCAGCACGTGACGGAACCCTGTTAGTCTGTACAGCATGCTGTGACTTGTAGTTCCACAATACCTGGATAGTCACACAACACAAGGCTCAGCTCATTCCCATCAAGTAACACCAATAACTGACCTTTTCTGGGAACCACCAACTCTACCGCCACATCCTTCAGTATAATATATTCCTACCAGTATAAACCAGTGCTGGGTAAAGCTTGCCATATTACCACACCTACAATCCACTGCCAGAACGAGAGCATGATGAGAGAGCGAGAACAACTCAAAACATGTCAATGTATAATAAAATGAAGGAAAGCCAGCAAATCAGGAAACAACTGTAACAACCCCTCAGCTGTAAGAAATATTCAGCTAAGACAGGTATACAGTCTCTGGATACAAACAAGAAGGTTCCCATTCACTGAAAGCAAGCAGATTTACCGCCAATCTAAAAAGAAAAAAAGTTCACTTTGACAGGTTCAACTCCAAACTGAACCCGTTTCCCCAAAAGGGGGCATATGGGTTATCACCACTGACATGGGGTCATCAGTAGACTTTGTCCATCTTCCTTTTGCTGATAACAACTAGTACAAAAAGCTGGTCCCTATCATACATGAAAGAGCCACACTCACTATTCTGCTGTTTACTGGAAACAGTCAGCAAGCCTGTCACCAAACACCCCCTTCACAGCTCATCCTACAATGTAGAAAGTTTTATAAGGACTGTATAGTATCTGGTGTAAAGATATCACTTTCCAGATTGCAAATCACCAAAGCTAGATAAGAGTACAGATACTGAACAAGCAAGGAATTCTGGGAGATTTCAGCTTGGAAGCTGCAAAATAGGAAGTAAGAAAAAAAAATGAATTCGGCTCCTGGAGCGTACAACAAAATATCAGTGTACCTCCTGTCCACAGGTTAGATGGCATGCGTCCTCGATGGGGTTCCACCAGTGGACGTTCGACCACCACCAAGTATCTCCAGCAGTACAATAGAGAGGCAGTGCGCATGTTATACCAGGTGCTACATTCATACCGGTTCACGCAGGACCACCACACTCTTCACTGGTGGGAGCCCCACTGATCAGGTACTTATACCCCATCATGTGGATAGGAGATAGCTGATATTGTGTCACAATCCTTATAAAATCCTTAATCCATGATTAAGAAAGCGTGAACAGTCAGAAACACTCTGGGCTTTCAACTTTGTACTTTGTTTTTTTGTCTGCAAGAGCAGGATTCAATACTCTTCTTGCTCAGGTCCTCCACATATGGTCAAAGTGGGATCAATAAACCATAGGTCGCTAACATTCAGGAACTGGTGAGCTGCTTTTTCTACCCACAATAAATTGTGCAGCTCTGGAGTATAATACAGGATGTAACTCAGGATCAGTACAGGATAAGTAATGTATGTACACAGTGATTCCACCAGCAGAATAGTGAGTGCAGCTCTGGAGTATAATACAGGCTGTAACTCAGGATCAGTACAGGATAAGTAATGTATGTACACAATGACTCCACCAGCAGAATAGTGAGTGCAGCTCTGGAGTATAATACAGGATGTAACTCAGGATCAGTCCAGGGTAAGTAATGTATGTACACAGTGACTCCACCAGCAGAATAGTGAGTGCAGCTCTGGAGTATAATACAGGATGTAACTCAGGATCAGTACAGGATAAGTAATGTATGTACACAGTGACTCCACCAGCAGAATAGTGAGTGCAGCTCTGGAGTATAATACAGGATGTAACTCAGGATCAATACAGGATAAGTAATGTGTGACACAGTGACTCCACCAGCAGAATACTGAGTGCAGCTCTAGAGTATAATACAGGATGTAACTCAGGATCAGTACAGGATAAATAATGTATGTACACAGTGACTCCACCAGCAGAATAGTGAGTGCAGCTCTGGAGCAAAATACAGGATGTAACTCAGGATAGGTACAGGATAAGAAATGTAGTGTCAGTGACTTCTCAACTTATATATATTCTTTCTATACAGTATGTGACCAGTGATCCTTTAACATACCACTACTAAACAAAGACCAATAAACAAAGCCGTCACCTCTAAAATATTCCAACCCCTCATGGATATCAGTGCTGGACAACTCCCTGGTCATTATTTAAAGATAATTTCCTCCGCTCTGTAAGATGAGACATTTAAAAATAACCAGTCTGCAGTATAAAAACTGAGAGTAAGGGCACTGACACCAGGAAATTCTCAGACACAAGACTGGGAAATGACATCACCAAGGGGTCTGGGCACTGTGATGGCACTGGATTAAAGGGCAGCACCATTCACCACAGACAGTGAGAGTGAGTCAAGAGGGACCACAGGTTTCATTTTCTCTGGACCCTGACTTTCTGTCGACCCCTGCTGGACGGACTGTGTATGGCCTGCATAAAAGCAAGAATAAGGACATACTATCCTCCACAGGCCGCCATAGATGTGACAACTAGGCTGAAAAGTGATTGTGATGGCCAGATAGGTGATATTCTGTCATCTTAAAAAGTGGCGGGGCTGTGACAACATCTCAGGACTTTTTTTTCACAGTTATTACAGGATGTGTTCCTCACATATGACACAAAGTCACAAAGCAGCAAATGAATCAGGAACGTTTGCTGCTGTCACTATTTAAAGGGCATCTCCATTTTATCAGAAAAGGGAATTTCTATAACCCGTTTTTTAAAAAAAGGGCCCAAGTAAACCCAAGTTAACATCACCGTTATTTTTCTGATCCGTTAGAACAGAATGAAAAACGGATCCTGCACATCAGTTATGCATATTTGGCATCCGTTTGAGCCATTTCCGCCTGGGATCCATTTTTTTTAAAATGGAAAAAAAAAAAAAGTCCTGTATGCAGTACTTTTTTTCCGATTAAAAAAAACAAAAAACGGATCCCAGACAGAAATGGCTCAAAATGATGCCAAATTGCTGGGGTTTTTTGTTTTTTTCAGGATCATCTTTTTTTTCCGTTCTTCTAATGGATCAGAAGAATAGAAAAATAATGGTAATGTAAACTCTCCCTTATTCATTTCTGTACAATTGGGTGACAACCAAGATTGGCACCATTATTGCCCCCTCAGAGGTTGTCGCACAGTCCGGAATGGCCAAACTACATAATAATGTGTGATTTATGACTGGGTGACAACCACAGTAATTAAAGAAGAGGATGATACAAGGAGGCAAAGAGCGGGATGATGACTGCTGCAAAAAAAAAACAAACAAAAAAAACGCAGTGTCCCTTTAAGACGCAATGAGCAACCTGGAGATCACACCGCTGTCATGTGAGAAGTTTCACAGGATCCATTCATCTTCGGCTACAAGGCCGATTTGTTATGTAACCTCGGCGCTGAAGGTGTTAAATTCTATTTTAAAACCCCCGTGTCATGGGAATTCAGAGCCAGCGGGAAATCTAAGCCAGCGGCTTCATGACATATTTCAGGGCAGAGGAGACAGAGATTCCATTAAAAAGAGCCAGCCTCCGCTCGTCAGCCTCGTTACCGGGTAATGTGGAGGCCGCGTCGTGCTCGGCGGAGGCATAGTCGTGAGGCAGTGCATCAGGGGGAGCCCTACACTGTACATGAATTATAATAAATTACTATTACCTCATACACTGCGCCAACATATACCGCCACGCCATGTATGAGGGGCGAAAACCCAAAAATATTCCCTTCTGTTAAAAATTATTACATGACCGACGTCCAATATGCATTTTTTGCGAATGTCATCCAGACCAATTCATGGGTTCACAAAAAATGCAGACAGCAAACAGAAGTCATCCGTGCGGCCGCTCCACACGTGATCAAACCTGTCTTATTCTTCTCCGTTTTGCAGACAAGAAAAGGCTTTTTTTTACAGTGGGTCCTGGAAAAGTCTGTGAGATGCACATGGACCGCATCCGTATTTTGTGGGCCGCAAAACGGATACGGTTGCGTGCAGGAGTGACAGCAGGGTGGCATCTAATACTGCCAAGAATAAAGCTCCCATCCCCCTAAAGGCAAATCTACCATACATCCCAAACTTCAATGTGTTACTTGGTCCTTCAGGAGTCTTGTGGAGCTGGGTAATCAGAAAGTCTTCACCCAGCTTTTCCATGCACCGTATAGAAGTACAGAACGCTCTTACTAAAAACACAGACACGTGCCAGACACAGCAATGCCCTTTGTCTCCAGCTCTCATGGTCATATGCCCTAATGGGGCGTTAATTGATACATAGATATACTTATCTATGGGAAAGCTGGGTGACAACCAAGATGGCCGCCATTACTTCAGACCATACTTGTTATGTACTTGAATAGGGCAGGAGTGTATTAGCTGATTTGTAGGGCAGGATCCTAGGAAAGCTGAGTAATGACACATATGGGAATTAGAGACTCACAAGATGCCTCTAGGTGTGCGCTTCAAAGCAACTCTAGTTGGGATTGTTACAATTCCAGATGCTCTTCCTTCTCACTTCCATGTTATTCACACAACATGGAAGCTGAATGGCAAAAGTTGCGCAATTTTTATAGCAGGGTTGCAGGGGAGAACATCTGTCCTGCATGAGATGGGGGTAATACAGGTTATGGGGGATTTCTGGCACAAAAGTTATTCCAGCAATGTGAGCGTATCCTGCAGTGTAAAGAATGGAGGATTTTCACTGTGGTCGTCATGGCTACATTTCAGATCACATATACATCTTGCATCCTTGCAGGGCGGATTTTCTACAGCACAGTTTAAGGCCTCATGTACAGGAATGTGTGCTGGCCGTGCCTGTGCTGTCCGGTCCGCAATGCACGGGCACCGACCGTGGGGCTTCCACATGCGGATCGCGGACCCATTCACTTCAATGGGGTCCGTGATCTACATCCGACTGTCCGCACTGCAAAAAAATAGAACAAGTTATATTTTTTTTGCAGTGCAGAGGCACGGACAGAAACACCACGGAAGCACTCTGTAGTGCTTCTGTGGGGTTCCGATCCATGTCCCATTCCGCACCGCATCTCCATGATTGCGGACCCATTCAAGTGATCCGTGATGCGGGGTGCACATAGCCAGTGCCCGTGTATTGCGGACCCGCCCACGTTCGTGTGCATGAGGCCTAAGCCACAGATTCTGATGCCATTTCACAGCAAAACTCACAAGGAAACATGCAGATTTCTTGTGGATTTTTCTGCGTATGTGCACATGACAAACTCAAAGAAAACCTCCATGCTTTAGGGCTCAGGCACATGGTCGTGCCCATATTGCGGCCCACAAAGCCTGAGTCAGCAATATACGGGTACCAGCCGTGTGCATACCGTAACGCGGATGGGTCCGCAATCCGGGAGATAAGGTGCAGTGTGAAACAGAGGCACGGATCGGAAGCACTTTTCTGTTCGTGCCTCCGCACCACAAAAAGGTATTCTGCGATTCGGTACATCGGATGCGGATCCGCTGACCCCATTCAAGTGAAGGTTGCGATCAAAGTGCAGGAAGCGCTAAAAAGGGTGTAGAGCCCCTTTAAAGGCATCTTCATTTATAGTGGCTGTAACAAGCTATTTAAAGTGACAGATGCACATAAAACAGCAGCGTTTAATGTTACAGCGGAGCCCTCCCCACAGCCACTACAAAAGGTGATGCTAATAAAACCGACCAGAAATGACCAGTCGGGCAGAGGAGACGACCTGCCAGAGGACCGGGCCCTCAGGAGAACATGGGATCAGCAACTGCAGACGCTACTTACTACTCCTACGCTCTGTGTCAGTCTTCACTATAGTTCTAGCATTCTATTCATGAACAAAAAGGCAAAATGGAATAAAATCCTCTTAAACTTCCATTTTGACCTTCCTTCGGGAGGTGTGTCCATCATGTCCTGCCATCAATTCTGACAGTAAGATGACTGGCGGACGCTCCGAACACAATCACATGAGGTCAGATCCCAGAATAATGAAAAGGAGAAATCTCATCAAGGGAAAAAAGCAAATTAATTTTCTGTGTTTTATCATCAGATTTAATAAAACGGAGGCTTAAATAAAATTCCCCTCCCCCCTCATATATCCCAGCCCTCGCATATCACAGGAATGGTCACTTGACCTCTCACAATTCTACGTCCTACATCATAGGATGTTACAGATCTGTTCATCTAGATCAGGGATGCTCAACCTTCGGCCCTCCAGCTGTTGCAAAACTACAACTCCCAGCATGCCTGGACAGCTTACAGCTATCAGTCTACAGCAGGGCATGGTGGCAGTTGTGGTTTTACAACAGCTGGAGGGTCACAGGTTGAGCATCCCTGATATAGAGCTTTCTGGTTCATGAAAAGAATTCCAGGACTACAGTAAACACTGACACAGGCATGAAAGGGACAAACTCTTGGCAATAACCGAAACTTATCTATCCTTCCATGCATTCCAAGTGTCACTGCAACTCCCCTCCATCTGTGTTCATCCTGTGTATGTTCACATGACAGATTTTGAAAACGCACTGAAAATAGCGCGGAATCCACGCATTTTTGTGCTTTTTCTTTAACATTTTTGGTGTGGTTTTTAGAGAGTCCTTTTTTTTAATGAATGAGTGTTCACTTCAATAGCTAGCTGCCTTTTTAGCTTGAGGTTTTTGGTGCAGATCTGTGCTAAAAAAAAACGCGGAAGAAAACACTCCAAAAACCGCATGAACTTACATGGAAACGTTTTTTCAGCTTCCCGTTCATTTCAGTGGGAGATTCAGCGCTGATTCTGTTTTCCACGTGGAAAAAAAAGCAAGTGCTGCTACCCACTGAAATGAACAGGAGGCTGTTTTGAGGTGTTTTTGAAGCCGATTTTGAGGCAGAAATGCCCCAAAAAAACTCAGTGAGTACAGGTTGCCATGACCCAGCATCAGTTACAGTCTAGCTAAAAAATGGCTAAAAGCACAAAGGGTTAATAGGCTTAGCTAGCGGTGGATTTGGCTACTGCTCGCACTGTGTGGGCCCAGCTCTCATACAATGCGTCATCTCACAGTATGTCCTAGATGAATCGTGCCAGGGAGGAGGCACAGGCAGGGGGCACCATATACACCCCACGTTCTGCTGACCTACAGCCCAGAGCAAGAAGTACTCCTACTGCTCCTCCTGGCAGATATCAAGCGATTAGCCCGAAAAGCTCCAAGAAAAAAATACATGCTCCCAGTCATCATACCATACTCATTACTGCAGCTGAAGTACAGTATGTATAATGAAGACAGCTTGCAGGTGTACTGTCCCTTTAAAGCATAATTGAATTTTCAAAAAGTTTGCATAATGGCAGTGCTTTTTTTGTATAATCCTAACTGTGTATGAATAGTTATGTTTGGGTTTACCTAATGTTTTTAATGTTTTTTTAAGCCCCATTATTCCCTGTTTCAGCTCCACAGCTAGATGCATTTCACTAAGAAGCAGTTTCACTAAGGGGCGTCTCCCTTCCGCCAGCACTGTGCTGCTGTGAAGTCCCTTCCCTTACATCCCAATATGTTTGTTTTCAGCTCCAGAGCTCACAGGGGGAAAATCGCACACTTACACACACACAGGACACTCCAGTGATATTCAGAAGCAGTGTAGAAGCAGTTCTATCAGGCTCAGGAGCTTAGCTAGCTCTGACAAACCCCCACTTTCTCTCAGCCTTCTTCTGAGTCTCTGTTAAAAGGGATGGTTTTTGTCTGACCACAGGCAGTGGACAGCAAGTTAGGTGGAAGAGTGTCCCCTAGTGGGCATGACTTTACTGCTTTATTTCAGATGGATGAAGGCAGATTTTTTAAATGAAGTGATTTAGAAATTTGCCAGTTTCACCATTTTCACCATTCTCTATTAAATAATATCAAATTGTGTGAAAGTACAGGGACTCTTTGAGGAACAGCTCTGCTTCTGACTGTCTATATCTAGCATGCTTGTAGCATGTCTGCACCATGACTCTTCTCATACACTGTTAAAAGCTCATATTGCGGCATGGAAACCACTAACAAGATGCTGTTGATGGATTTAACATTCTTTTTATGGGTCTTTAGTTCTTCAAGTGTATAGTGCATACTTGCCCACTTTTAAGAAAAGACTTCTAAAAGATAATGGGAACGGCGCAATGCCCTGCCTCTTAAAAACAGGCCACACCCTCAAAAGTACCCATAAACCTAATTCCCTTAAGGTACAGCTACACTGGTCATGTGACAGCTGTCGTATCCGGGGTCGCAGGGGTATCACAGTGTAGCCATGTAGATGTATCCTAAATCAAGACCAATGCAAACTAAGCAAACATGACAGTGACATCCAAAGTGCCTGTAATATAGTGCCAGCCACAGTGCCACTGACAGAACCCTCTACATCCAAGACTGCCACAGTGCTGAAAATGCCAGTGCCAGCATCAGGGCACTCCCCACACAAGTGGCCGTCACAGGACACTCCATCATACCAGTAGCAGCAAACTCCCCCTAATCAGTGCCAACCACAGCAACCCATTAAACTAGCGCCAGCCACAGCACTCCACTAGTGCCAGCCACAGCACCCCACTACACTAGCGCCAACCACAGCACCCCATTAAACTGGCGCCAGCCACAGCACTCCACTACACTAGCGCCAGCCACAGCACCCCATTAAACTAGCGCCAGCCACAGCACTCCACTCCACTAGTGCCAGCCACAGCACCCCACTACACTAGCGCCAGCCACAGCACCCCACTACACTAGCGCCAGCCACAGCACCCCATTAACTAGCGCCAGCCACAGCACTCCACTAGTGCCAACCACAGCACCCCATTAAACTAGCGCCAGCCACAGCATCCACTCACTAGTGCCAGCCACAGCACCCCACTTACACTAGCGCCAGCCACAGCACCCCACTACACTAGCGCCAGCCACAGGCACCCCATTAAACTAGCGCCAGCCACAGCACTCCACTACACTAGTGCCAACCACAGCACCCCATTAAACTAGCGCCAGCCCCAGCACTCCACTACACTAGCGCCAGCCACAGCACCCCACTACACTAGCGCCAACCACAGCACCCCATTAAACTAGCGCCAGCCACAACACTAGCGCCAGCCACAGCACCCCACTACACTAGCGCCAGCCACAACACTAGCGCCAGCCACAGCACCCCACTACACTAGCGCCAGCCACAACACTTAGCGCCAGCCACAGCACCCCACTACACTAGCGCCAGCCACAACACTAGCGCCAGCCACAGCACCCCACTACACTAGCGCCAGCCACAACACTAGCGCCAGCCACAGCACCCCACTACACTAGCGCCAGCCACAGCACCCCACTACACTAGCGCCAGCCACAGCACCCCATTAAACTAGCGCCAGCCACAGCACTCCACTCCACTAGTGCCAGCCACAGCACCCCACTACACTAGCGCCAGCCACAGCACCCCACTTACACTAGCGCCAGCCACAGCACCCCATTAAACAGCGCCAGCCACAGCACTCCACTACACTAGTGCCAACCACAGCACCCCATTAAACTAGCGCCAGCCCCAGCACTCCACTACACTAGCGCCAGCCACAGCACCCCACTACACTAGCGCCAACCACAGCACCCCATTAAACTAGCGCCAGCCACAACACTAGCGCCAGCCACAGCACCCCACTACACTAGCGCCAGCCACAACACTAGCGCCAGCCACAGCACCCCACTACACTAGCGCCAGCCACAGCACCCCCACTACACTAGCGCCAGCCACAACACTAGCGCCAGCCACAGCACCCCACTACACTAGCGCCAGCCACAACACTAGCGCAAGCCACAGCACCCCACTACACTAGCGCCAGCCACAACACTAGCGCCAGCCACAGCACCCCACTACACTAGCGCCAGCCACAACACTAGCGCCAGCCACAGCACCCCACTACACCCCACTACACTAGCGCCAGCCACAGCACCCCACTACACTAGCGCCAGCCACAGCACCCCCACTACACTAGCGCCAGCCACAGCACCCCACTACACTAGCACCAGCCACAGCACCCCACTACACTAGCACCAGCCACAGCACCCCGCTACACTAGCGCCAGCCAAAGCACCCCGCTACACTATCGCCAGCCAAAGCACCCCGCTACACTAGCGCCAGCCAAAGCACCCCCCTACACTAGCGCCAGCCAAAGCACCCCGCTACACTAGCGCCAGCCAAAGCACCCCGCTACACTAGCGCCAGCCACAGCACCCCACTACACTAGCACCAGCCATAACATCCCCTGTTCTTTACAGAAGCCATAATAAAAATAAAGACAGAAAAGATCTGTTGGCTGCAGTCACCCTACTTGCTGATGGTTTCCGTGCAGAAATAGATTGTTTATTAATATACTGGGAATGTTGATTATAAATGGTGAAGTGTCACAGAGCGGTGGTAACAAGACCCACCAGAGAGAATGGCGCTTTCCTTCACGGTGTTGTTGCAGAACATAGGCGTTGCCATATATTTACTGATGGGTGGGGAGGCTGCCGACAAATCCTGTGATCCTCCTGATACACGAGGTTACAAAACTCACAGGTTTTGGCATTCAGTGAGATCTCCCAGCAGACAACAAGTTCAGATCTGAGCTGCCAAAAACTGAGAAACGCTGCAAAAAGCGGCCTTCAAAGTGGACAGCGCCGACATCTGAAGAGGTTCCAAACCACCTTCCTGGAGGCCCCGCAGATGCAGCAGTGTCACAGCTTCTGTATCCTTCAGCAAGGCCATTTACTGCTCATCCTGATCCCTCTGATTCATGACCAGGGCGTTGGAGAACAGTGTCAAAAGATGGGTGGTACCTATGTGATGCTGATCTTGAGCTGTGTAAAAATCAATGACTGTCCAACCAGAACCAGCACCAATGATTCTTCATATCGACCCAATTGTCTGCCCCATGAGACCATGGGCTGCTGCAAATCATCACAATTCAACGCCAGCTAGCTTCTTGATTAGCAACATCTGTGATTGGGCATTCAGTGGGCAGGATGCTGCCCTCTTTACCAGCTTCAGATGTATAAATACCATGCCTACTTCTAGGAAAGCTGGGCGACGATAATATGTATAATATTACATGGGGGGGTTGTTGGGGTGGGGTTGGGTTTGGGGTTGAATTGCCATTCAGGAATATTGAAAAGCTGTGGGAAGTGACAATAAGAATAACATAGAAACAGATGGGAGAAACTGATCATTTCTTAGTGATCTCGCTGTGGAAAAGTTGGGTGACCACCTGTATGTGTCGACATTGCAGCACCCACAGGATGTGGCACCCAGCTTTCCGGGACTGCTGAATGGAAAATATGCCTAACAAGGAGCAAATGGCAGATTTATAATTCTGGAGAAGGAGCAATTCCTGGAAACCGGGAACAGCTACCATACTGGTCACCCAGAACAAAGGAACTGGATGCCCCTATGATTAATAAAATCGGATTCAGGGGCAACATGTGGTCCAAACGGCTCTAACAGTGGGTGACTGGTGACCTGCCGGGAGAGGCGAGCCAAATATCCATCGGCAGCACTGAATGGGTTAAACACCATTTACCGTCCCACGGCACTACATGGTGACATTAAGTAAAGGTCAGGCTGCGGATAAATGGCACCATCGGAAATGCACCCCCTGAGTGACAACGCAGCGAGCGGATGAGACATTACTACAACAAAGGGTGCCAATTCAAATGGGCAAATCTCACAGCGCAATTCTCTGATATCAAATAGAGCAATGATGGCATGAAGCATGGCACTGAGGGTGAGGCATCTGCACATGTGTACCCACACTGAGCCACAAGTACACAGGATGTAAAATACTCAATCCACTGGTAATGCCCAGGATAACCCATCCTCAAGCTTGGCAATGAACACTTTTATCTACCCTTGAGCTGGCACTGCCCAGGATACACAAGTCCATATCCCATCTACATTACCAAAATGACAGATGCCACTTGGTTAAAGGGCAAAGGAACTTACAGCTTAATATCTACTCAACCAGGACAGACTGGCAGCCAAGGGGTACTACCGGGTCAAAGATACCCAACAGAGAACATCATGGGTTAACAATGCCAGTACATGCAGGTCATTTCACAGCACCATAAGGGCATGATAGATACAGACATGCTGGCAATGCTTAACCACACAGTGCCACCCAGTTTATACACAGTAGATGAAGGAGACCAATAGGCATGGTAAGATTAGTGCCCGGGAGAGCTCAACCAGAATTAACTGTGACACAGCCTTACAGTGCACAGTGATGGCAAACCTAGTAGTATCTAAAGCTAGGCAGAGTACACTGCATACCATACCCACAGTGCCCAGATACCAGCCAGCACATATAGTGAGCTGGTAAAGTCAACAAATACCAGACTCAATGTGCCCACAGTTTTCTGCAAGACCCCTCCATCCCTTGTGTTTGACTGTACCCTCTGTCACACAATCCGAAGCATGGCTATGCCCACACATGGAGCCTGGCACTGCACATTTTCACACACCCTGGAATTTGGTGGCACCAGCAAAACTCCGAGAGGGTGGCACAAACACCCAGAACACAGGAAGAAAGTGTTCACAGTTCCCAAGCCTAGTAGTTTAATGATCACCCAGTGGAGAGAATGGCAGTGCCCAAAATCAGTTGACCAGTGCAGTACCCCCTAACCCAACAATGTAAATGATATACCACAGTGCCCATGTTCTATATACCCTAGGAACTAACAATGACTAGTACTGCCCCCTCCATTAGTATTGAGACTCACCCACCCTTGTGCATGGCAGTGTCCAAAACATCGAAACCAGCATTACCCTTTACATCCTGGCAATACTGAGCCCAAAATACAGACACCCTGTAACCAGTGCAGAGCCCCAATGGCCAGGAACGCCCGCCTAAGCGTTTCAATGCCCAGTATCTCCAGCTAAAGTGTCTGTGTCCAGGATCGTCTGCCAAAGTGCCTCAGTGCCCAGGATCGCCTGCCAAAGTGCCTCAGTGCACAGAATCACCCGCCAAAGCGTTTCAGTGCCCAGGATCACCCGCGAAAGCACCTCAGTGCCCAGGATCGCCCGCCAAAGCGACTCAGTGCCCAGGATCACCAGCCAAAGTGCCTGGGTTCATAGGATCACCCACCAAAGCACCTCAGTGCCCAGGATCGCCCACCAAAGCACCGCAGCGCCCAGAATCACTCACACAATCACCTCAGCGCCCAGGATCACTCACACAATCACCTCAGCGCCCAGGATCACTCACACAATCACCTCAGCGCCCAGGATCACTCACACAATCACCTCAGCGCCCAGGATCACTCACACAATCACCTCAGCGCCCAGGATCACTCACACAATCACCTCGGTGCCCTGGATCACTCAAGCAATCACCTCAGTGCCCTGGATCACCCACCCAAGCTACGATGTGCCCATGATCGACCACCCAAGCACCTCATTGTCCAGCATCATCTACCCAAGCAACTAGGTGCCCAGGATTACCTACCCAAGGCACTCAGTAACCAGCATGACCTACCCCACAGACTCAGTGCCTATGATGACCTACCCCAGAGGCTGTCAATGCTCGGGACCACCCGAGCATGGCACTGCCCAGGATATACCAAAGAAACACTCTGGATCCTGGGAGGGTCCATGTATCCCCAGGAAATGGTTAGCGCTGATTCCACCATAATATCCCGCAGGCACTAAGGGACCCATCCCAACTCCGCCCCGGCCTCTCCATCCCCGATCATTCATTAGACGGCTGCAGGGAAAGACTACTGATCACCCCGCCGCCTTGTACCGGGGACAAGCCGCGTTCACATTGCGCGATTTCCTGCTAACTACTTCTTCCTTTCCCAGGGCCAGGCTCAGCCGGGTTACCATCTCACCTCTCTCCGCTGTCCCCGCTCTCCTCACTCCGGTCCAGGGCGGAGAGCGGATCGGGTTGTGACGTGAGCGTACACTAGCGAAACGAAATGTCCTAGACAGGACACCGTACACTACAACCTCCACCCATTACACTACGCCCAGCCCACCGACGCCGTGACTGGCATCTCAACAGCAGCAGCAGAAAGTGACGTCATGTTCTCTGTGGTTGATAGACCGGCAGGCTTAGCGGCTATTTCCTGCCAAGGTACCCCAGAGGCAAAGATCAGCCATGATGAGAAGGTCAAAATACTGTATCAGTGCGATGTCATCGTGTGCTGGACAGGCTGTTACTGGAAGTGCAGTGGTAGATTGAAAGGAAAATATTACAGATAGCAGCCAGAGGCTGTGTGTGATACTGTCTGCTGAGCTACTGTGTCTAAGCTTACCGTGTGTTATACTGCTGGCTGAGCTACTGTATCTAAGCTTATCTTGTGTAATAGTGCCTGCTGAACCACAGTAGCTAAGATTACGATGTGTAAGGGCTCATGCACATGGCTGTGCCTTTATTGTGGCCTGCAAACTGGGTCCTCAATATAGGGGCACCTGACGTGTGCCTGCCATATGATGGATGCAGATCCATTCACTTGAATGGGTCTGCAGTCCCGATGATACTTTGCAGGACGGAGGCACTGAAGCACTGCGTGAATGCACTACTTTTTGCAGTGTGAACTGTGGGATGCAGATCGCAGACCCCATTCAAGTGAATGGGTCTGCAGATGTTGGCTACATGGTCAATACCTTTGCACTGTGGTCCGCAGCACAGTCCCGGCTGGCGCATGTGCCCTAAGGCAAGGGCTACACCGTGACACTGGTCGCAGCAGAAATGAATGAATGGGATTGCCAGGGCAGTAGCAAGAAATCCAACACGGCTTTATTTCTATGGGATCACCGCTACTCAGTGATCCTGGCCGCGACACATGTCGCGTTACCAGTGTAACCCTTGCCTAATACATCCTGTAAAAGAGGGTTATATACAATCCTGTGTGATACTGCCTGTTGGACCACTGTATCTAAACCTATGTGTGATACCGTCTGCTAAGCATCTACAGCGAATCTTATATGTGATACGGTTACTGATTATCGGTATCTAATCTTATAATGTGTGAAATATTGTCTGCTAAGCATCTGCATCTTATCCTACTGTGTGTGATACTGTTAGGCCCCCTGCAGACGAGTGTGTGTCACGCACCGAGTCCGCATCTCAGCTCCTGGCCTGAACTCCTGGCACTGACGGGGGTCACATAGCATTATACTGATTTATGATGCTATGTAACCCTTACAGTTCTGGAATGTATTGGATAACACTGACAGCATTATGTCAGTGTCATCTAATACATTCCAGAACTATAAGGGTTACATAGCATCATAAATAAATATAATGCTATGTCACTCCGTCAGTGACGGGAGTCCAGGCCAGGAGCTGCGATGCGGACTCGGTGCGTGACACGCTCGTCTGCAAGGGGCCTTATGGAGCATCTGTGTTTGATACAAATTCACTTTCCACTGAGAACCAGGCTATATGGGGTAGTTCACTGATCAACTATCATATCGGTGGGAGACCTACTGCTGGAACCCCCACCAATCATGAGAATGGGGGCCCATACCCTGTTGAGCCCCCCTGAAATCCATGGAGTGGCTGGTCAGAAATGTGCACTGCTGTATCAATCATTTCTATGGGAGCGCCAGAGATAGTCGAGCACTCTACTTAAAGGGTTATTCTCATTTTAGACAATGGGGGCATATTGCTAGGATATGCCCCCATTGTCTTATAGGTGCGGGTCCCACTGCTGGGACCCGCACCTATATCCAGAACGGAACCCCCGAACTGAATGAGGGCGCACTGCGCATGCGCAGCCGCCCTCCATTCATTTGTATGGGGCCGCTGAAAATAGCCGAGCACTGGCTCGGCTACTTCCGTCGGCTCCATAGAAATTAATGGGAGCGGTGGCCGCGCTTGCGCACTGCGATCCCATTCATTTCTATGAGCACAGCGGGCAGCTGCGCCTGGTGGTGGCCGGAAACCCGGGGTCCTCCAGGCGCAGCGTTCCCCGCTCCGTTCTGGATATAGGTGCGGGTCCCAGCGGTGGGACCCGCACCTATAAGACAATGGGGCATATCCTAGCGATATGCCCCCATTGTTTAAGATGAGAATACCCCTTTAAGTAGAGTGCCGCATCTTCCGGCAGCAATGCCAGAGTAAAAGAGGCTAAAAAGACTGTCAAAAAAATGGCGGTCTTAGTAAATGACCCCCATTGACTTATTGCTGAGCTTGTTTTTATACACATCAGCTAAATAGATCCAGCAGAGCAGTGCCAAGGCCCCTTGACATATCCCAACGGAGCAGACAGTTGTTGGGAAAGAAGCATTCCCTCCTGACAATCAGCTGCTCATCAGTGGAGGTGAAGCGCTGTATTTACTTTCAGTGATCTCCTCCACAGTATGGGAAGTATTGATTGCGAATGCTATCGCTTATCCCCATATAGAATCATTGCCTGCCGGCAGCAGAGGCTGGTTAGATGGCACAGTCTGCTGCCAGCGAAAGATAACTTAGGATCATATTACCTGATGAACGAGTGTTACGCTCATTCATCAGTAATGGGCAGCACCTTTACATCATTGCTAACAAGTGTCCATATGAACGCTTGTTAGCGATGATCTGCCACTGTAAGTGGGCCTCAAGTCTACCTGCACCAGGAGCGGGTTTCAAAACAGAATCTCCACACACATTTTGTATGGATTTTTCTGCGTTTCAGCACCAAAACCCTCATGTATTAGGGCTCATGCACAAAAATGTTGCCCGGCCGTGCCTGTATTGCGGCCTGCAATACTCGGGCACCAGCCGTGTGCACCCCGCATCACGAATGCAGACTCATTCACTTGAATGGGTCCACAATCCAGAAGGTCGGTGCAGAATGCAGGCACGGAACTCAACTGAAGCACTATGGAGTGCTTCCGTGGGGCTTCTCTTTGTGCCTCCGCACCACTTTTTTGCAGTGTGGACCACCTGAAGCACATTGTATACCCCATTCAAGAGAATGGGACCGCCATCCTCATGCAATAGCCTCTCAGTCGGTGCCTGTGCATTGAGGACCGCAAGCAGCACGGACCCAGCCTGCACACATTCATGTGCATGAGCCCTTACTTGCAAAATTTGATGCTGATTTGCCCCAGTCTCTGCATTACAAAGGTTGAAATCTGCAGAAACAATTGAAATGCTGCGGATTTCATATCAATTTCTGCATGGAAAAGATATGCAAACGTACATCAGATTTGGCAATTCACATTACCTTGTTTCTACTGTGTTACATTGCAGTTTTTCTGCACATAATCTGCAAGGTTTTCAGGTAGCCTGTGGGCCCTGGCACACAGTGCAGCTCTGACATGCATTCAGGATGCAGTTTTCAATTTAGCAGCCTCATTAACCCCTGGTGTTCTGCATAGTGGGAATGATTTAAGTAATTTCAGCTATCCACAATAAACTGCATCCTGAATGCATGTCAGAACTGCACCATGTGCCAGCACCCTAAGGCTCCTTTCACACGGGCGAGATTTCCGCGTGTGCAATGCGTGATGCGAACGCTTTGCACCCGCACTGAATCCTGACCCATTCATTTCAATGGGTATTTTCACATGAGCGATGTTTTTCACGCAGCCCTGGCCCCATTGAAGTGAATGGGTCTGCGTGATTCACTGATGGTTGCTAAGAGATGTTGTTTGTAAACATTCAGTTTATCACGCTCGTGAGAAATGCATCCATACGCATCGCACCCGCACAGAAACAACTGAACGAACATACGCAATCGCAGTCAAAACTGACTGCGATTGCGTGCGGATTGGTGCCAGTTTTCCGGAACGCACCCTGAATGCATCCGGACTGAATCCGTGACGCTCATGTGAAAGGGGCATGAGGGTGCTGCTACAGAGGGCAGTGGGGATGCAATTGCTGCATCACCAAACACGTATTCTTAACACAGTTCAGAAGCAAATTGGCCATTTTGACCCTTTTTCTCCATTACATCATTCACTGTATTGGAAAAATGTTTTTATATTTTATTAGTACAGGCATTTTCGGTCACGGTGATATCCATGAGGTTTGTTTTTTGTTATTTATGTATTTTTTTTTTTCCTCCTGGTGGCCAAAATAAGAATTGCAGCCTTAATGCCCTGACTCTCCTTAGCTAGACTCAACGTATTAAAATTACCGGCATCCTCACTGGCCGCAGAGAACATGAGAACAATACTGCAATACACACATTCAGGGTCATTTACTATCTGCGCCATGCAAGTTTTTGGTGTTAAAAAAATTCACAAGACCCCGTGACTTTTTTTTAATGCCATGCAACAATATTTAGTTTTTTTGCACTGTGCTTGCCACTTGGGAGTGCTGGGGCCAGAGCATCGGGCCTGACGCAATTTCCAATTTTTTACTCCCAGGAACAGATGTAAAAGCAAGTGAATACTACTCCAGGATCATGGACTGCCGGTGGTGCACCTAATTTATGACGAGACCTGAGCCTTTTGTCCCCCGACATAGGGAAACAAAGACCGAAGTAAAACAACGCTCCTTGTAAACGATCACCACTTTGCCCACTGAAAACTTTACTGCTACACACACTGTGCCCCACAAATATTACTGCTACACACACTGTATCCACTGAAAACAATACTGCCACATACTGTATGCACTGAAAACAATACTGCCACATACACTGTATGCACTGAAAACAATACTGCCACACATACACTGTGACCATTGAAAATATTACTGCCACACACTGTGTCCCACACACATTACTGCTACACTCTGTATCCGCTGAAAACAATATTGCCACACACACACTGTGACCATTGAAAATATTACTGCCACACGCTGTCACCTACAATTAGTGCTATTAACTACCGTATTTCTCATGAAATAAGTAATCATGTCCATCGTGCCCACTGAAAACGGTAATCCTAGCCAATGTGCCCCTTCACAGTACTCACCTGTTCCCGTGCTGTCACGTAGCTTTACAGTTCTGGCTACTTCTGAGCTACACCAGCAGCACAATGACTTAAGGATTTTCCAAGGTTTAAATGGTGATGACCTATTCTCAGGATAGGTCATCAGTGGGGGTCCGACACCAGGAACCCCCGCCAATCAGCTGTTTGTGAAGGCATTGGTGCTCCATGCTCACTACACACAGCGCCATACAGTGGCTGTGCTTGGTATCGCGCTTAGCCGCATTCACTTCTATAGGGCTGAGCTGTGCCTAGGTCATGTGACTAATGAATGTGTCCTCACGGCCCTAGGAGAAGCTGTGAGCACCAGTGCCTCCTCAAGCCCCTCGAGGAACATTAGTCCCCGATAACTACCTGAGAATTGGGCTGTGTAAACCTACCATTAGATATTGATGACCTATCCTCAGGCGAGCACCATTTCCTCTTCAAAATTATTTGCACGCCGTTTCCTTTGCAGTGACGGCACAGTGTAATTCCAACTGCTCGTCCCATTCACATCATCATTAGTGTGTAATATCTTATGAGCAGCAGAGGGCGCTATGACATGAAAAGCAAATACTATAATGAAGATGAGGGACCTCTTCAGCTATGAATCAAAAAACTGTCCTAAGATTGGTCATTGCTTGTCCCTCAGTGTCGATTCCTGCTTTCGCATGGACTTTGTGTTCTATGTTCCAGTATTTAAAGTCCCCTCCTCCTTCTCTTCACCTTAAAAGCTACATTGAGGTTACTTTCACACTTAGGTGTTTGGTGGTGTTTTTTATACCTGCGCCATTTGATGCATTTTTTTAAACTTTTTTTTGCGGTATAAACACCAGCCCCAAATGCTAGCTGAAGATCTTTGGGAAATATGAAACACAAGACACACAAGCGTTTTTGCGTTTTTTTTTCTCCTGGCGTTTTTGTCAGGATTTTTTTTTTTTCGTCTTTCTGGCTTCTTTTCAAAAAACGCAGCATGCTGGAGCTCTTGGCTTTTTTTCAGGAGTTTTCTTCTCGTGGCAAGACTTTGTGGCCCAGACTTACAGATGGTGTATAGTCATGGCCAAAAGTTTTGAGACCGACACTACTTGTGGTCTTCACAAAGTCTGCTGCTTCAGTGTGTCTTTTAGGCTTCATTCACACGTCCGTATTTGTGCACATCCTGGAAAACGGTCAGTTTTTTGCGCATCCGTTGTTCCACAAAAAAACTCTTTTTCCAGGACATCCGTTCCATTTTTCCGTAAAAAACGGAAAGGATGTATCCTTATGTCATCAGTTTTTTGCGGATCCAGATGAATAACATCTGTATCTTTTTATTTATTTATTTATTTTTCTCCCCTCCTGGAACAGAATCCGCAAATACGGATGACATGCGGATGCCTTTCCGCATGTCTTCCGCATTTTTTGCGGATCCATAGACTTTCATTGTGCTACGGACTGCAATTCGGGAGAAAAGTAGGACAGGAGGATTTCTTTATGTGGACAGTCGGAACGGACACCACACGGTGTACTGTCCGCATTTTTTCGGGACCCATTGAAATGAATGGATCCGCATCCTATCTGCATAATTGTCCACAATTATTGCAGAAAGGATGCGGACACATTATACGGACGTGTGAATGAGGCCTTAGTCAAACGTTCCTGGTATACTGAAGAATAATTCTCAGAATTTCATAACTTTTTGTAACTTTAATAATAAATCCAGAAGTTTATAGAAAGACTCAGTGGGGGATATTTATCATGCCAAAGGTGGTGTAAAGGTGTCGTAAGTCTGCTTGATACCAAGCTCAACAGGGCCCCTTTGAAAGTCATTGACAGGTGGAAGGACACGGTCCCCGATCTATCTGATGATGATGATGTGATCGAACTGCTGGCATCCCCTACTGGGGTTTCACCAGCTGTGAATAACAGATTCATTCAATTATGTATACTCCATCAGAGTTATCTCTCGCCCTCACGTTTATTTAAGATGGGACGCATCTCACATACCAATTGTCATAGATGTCTTGCCACAAATGCCAATTTTTGGCATCTTATTTGGGAATGTCATCACATAAAGGGATTTTGGAAGCAGGTGATTGATCTCTTGAATGACCTAGTACAACCACCACTACCACTGTCTCCCAGTATCTGCCTATTTGGTATCCTGGATGATGAAGTCTATTCACATTATGACAGAATATTTCTAAAAGAAACATTATTTCTAGCAAGGAAAGCCATTGCGATTAGGTGGATGGGTGACAAATGCCCGACACTCACACAATGGAAGAAACTAGTTAATGCTATTATTCCGTATGAATATATATTATATAAACATAGGGGTTGTGAAAAAAAACATAAGATATGGGGACCGTGGTGCTCTTCTTCCCTGACACAGTACTCTGTCCAAATGTTTTCAACTGTAATGAGCAACCTGATTACGTGAGCCTCTGGAAATGTATTTCTCATGATGTTTACTTGCTACCTTACCGTCTTCAAATGATGATAATACTGTTTGCCAAGTGTAACTGCTTTACTGCTTGCATTTCTATAAGATTGTATGACAATGACTGCATAATTGCTAATGGTGTGTGACCATATGCTACTATATTTTTTATTGTGACATTTCTTCTTCAATAAACCGAGTTTAAAAAAAAAAAGGTGTCGTAAGTATTGGCGCAGAGCTTGCGACAAAAGGGTGAATGGCATGGGCGTGCAGGCCTGGCTCATTTATCATTTTCCATGCCGGTTTTTGTCTGCCAGACGAAGGTCCAAACTTATGTAGCTGCCTGCGCCTCTACATAACTTTGGCGCTTCCTCCAGCAGCACAGATAGACTTCAGATTGGTGTGGAAAACGCTGGTTTTAATAAATGTCTCCCAATATTTCCAATGTTGATCCCTCTTTTTGAAGTCTTCTGTAATTCGCCCTGGCATGTTGGAAATCGGCTTCTTCGCCAAATCCGGACTGATGTCAACCCACTCTTGTCCAATCAGTGCTTGGAGTTTATCACAATGTCTGGAGAACTGCGCCTGTTTTCAGGAGTAAAAACCCGTTTCAGACTTGTTTATTTTTTTTAAGTCTCATTTACCAACTGGTTTTGCGCCTGTTTCGGAGGCACCTCTGTGACTTGTTCATCTAATTCCTATTTTGAGACAAATTTTGGCGTTGTCTTTGTTTTGCATCTCATGTACAGGTAGGTGCGCCATTTTTTGCACCTGAATTAGGCATACAAACAGTCTTATTTCTACTCTACTCCTGACCAGGCTTATTTTTCCCATCTGTTTTGAGGGGCAATTTTTTTACATAGAGAGAGAGTTGCAACTTTTTTTCTGGTCATTTGCGCAATTTTTTTCATGCGCAAACCAATGAGAAGTCTTGTGTTAAATGCATACAACAGTGAAAAAAATTACCATATAAAAAGAACACACTGTCAGTTTTTCATGCCCATTTTTCAACCATTTGTGCTTCCATTTTGTGGCCATCTGTTTTTAATGGCATTTTTGCATCAATTTTTATTATTATTTTATTATTTAAAATGGATGAATTTCATTGGCTTTTTTAAAATCCCAACCTCCTTCAGTATACATAATGTCCCCCATAGTGGTCCCTGCAGGAATAGTGGCCCCCAGCGGTAATAATGTCCCCCATAATGGTCGCCAGCTAAGCGCGGCCATACTAAACTAGCGTACCTGTTTTTAACGACCATGCACGACGGATGCACTCCTGTCTAAACTGCCATTAAAAATGGTCCCATTGATTTCAATCCAGTCCGTCTGGTGGGGAAAAGGGACAAAAATGGGAAATGTCCTGTTTTTTTTGATAGCCACTATTCACTGGCCGTTAACAATAGGGCCATGTGAATAGCCCCACATACTTTAATTGGTGCTAAAAATGGTCGTGTGACAGCAGTTACTTAAAGAGGACCGTTTATGTGTTAGAAACTGGTATGCCCCTACAGATGACAGCACTTTTTTCTCTTTCTAAAATACCCCTCCGTTCCGGCGCCGTGTTCACCCATGTTTTTGGCGCCTGATATGTTAATGTAGACCATCGGTACAGGGAGGAGGAGACGCCAGGCTTTCTCAATGGGCGTCTCCTTCTCCCTGGCTGTGCCGTGATCCAATCACATCGGAGAGCGTCACAGCCAAGGAGTTTTTATTTCTCCCTGGATGTGACGCGCTCCGATGTGATTGGATCGCGGCACAGCCAGGGAGAAGGAGACGCCCATTGAGAAAGCCTGGCGTCTCCTCCTCCCTGTTCCGATGCTCAGTATTAGCATACCGGGAAATATACAGGGGGCCACAGCGGGGCGCAGGAGCGATATTTTGAAAAACCTGAACGGGTGCCGGCATCAGCGGGGGGGTGCCCTACCAATAAAGGTATTTAGCTACAGTAGTATAAGTTAAAACAATGACAGGTCCTCTTTGTGTGCATGTAGCCTTGGGCTCAGGCAACACAAACTTATTTTTGATTTATTTTTATTTTTTATTTTGCAGCCTGGAGCCATTCACTTCAATGGGGCCTCAAAAAAACGGAAATAACCCTGTGTGCATTCTGTGTCTGTTCCTCAAAAAAATACAACCTGCCTATTATTGTCCTATTATAGAACCTGTCTTACAAGAAAACAACCACTAGAGGTCAGACTTAAACCAAATATGATTAAGCTGATGTATTAAAGGGAACCTGTCACCGTGCAATGCATTTCAATCTGCATATAAATATAGATGTTATAGATCAGGAGGAGCTGAGCAGATTGATATATAGTTTTATGGGAAGGAATTCAGTAGAACTTGTATTTCATTCATTTATATTCCTGCCCATTCTGGGCTTTGAAGATGAGGTGGTCCTATCAGTGATTGACGGTCATAGAGGGAAGGCTGTCAGTCACTGATAGGACCGCCTCCTTGACTTCAAAGCCCAGAATGGGCAGGAATAGAAATGAATAAGTTACAAGTTTTACTGAATCTTTTCTCATAAAACTGTATATCAATCTGCTCAGCTCCTCCTGCTCTATAACATGCTGCTTGTAGGGAGTCTTTTTTGTTTTGTTTTTTACTCCTAAAACAGGCAAGCTTAATAAATGTGCCCCTCTGTGTTTTTGTTTCTTAATGGGATCTGTTTCCTGGCCGTAGACCCCAAATTTCAAAGTTTTCTTCAGCAAGCCACTTAGGCTAATTTCACACTAGCGGCAGCCCGGATCCGGCAGGTGAAGGGTGCCACCGGATCCATGCTGCCGCAGGGACATGTGTGGGGCCGGAACCGTGCTCCGGCCTCACACATGTCACACAGTACATACACATACATACTTACATGCTCCCGGCAGGTCTCCACAGCGCAGGAGGAGGACGGCGCGCACATAGGACGATTCCCCACAGCGCCCTCTGCTGGGCGCCGGGTGGAATCGTCCTATGTGTGCACCGTCCTGCTCCTCCTGTGCTATGGTGACCTGCCAGGAGCATGTAAGTATGTATGTGTATTTGTATGTGTACAGTACAGACCAAAAGTTTGGACACACCTTCTCATTCAAAGAGTTTTCTGTATTTTCATGACTATGAAAATTGTAGATTCACACTGAAGGCATCAAAGCTATGAATTAACACATGTGGAATTATATACTTAACACAAAAGTGTGAAACAACTGAAAATATGTCTTATATTCTAGGTTCTTCAAAGTAGCCACATCTTGCTTTGATTACTGCTTTGCATACTCTTGGCATTCTCTTGATGAGCTTTAAGAGGTAGTCACCTGAAATGGTATTCCAACAGTCTTGAAGGAGTTCCCAGAGATGCTTAGCACTTGTTTGCCCTTTTGCCTTCACTCTGCGGTCCAGCTCACCCCAAACCATCTCGATTGGGTTCAGGTCTGGTGACTGTGGAGGCCAGGTCATCTGGCGTAGCACCCCATCACTCTCCTTCTTGGTCAGATAGCCCTTACACAGCCTGGAGGTGTGTTTGGGGTCATTGTCCTGTTGATAAATAAATGATGGTCCAACTAAACGCAAACCGGATGGAATAGCATGCAATATGCTGTGGTAGCCATGCTGGTTCAGTATGCCTTCAATTTTGAATAAATCAACCAACAGTGTCACCAGCAAAGCACCCCCACACCATCACACCTCCTCCATGCTTCACAGTGGGAACTAGGCATGTAGAGTCCATCCGTTCACCTTTTCTGCGTCGCACAAAGACACGGTGGTTGGAACCAAAGATCTCAAATTT
Organism: Rhinella marina; assembly: GCA_900303285.1. Taxonomy (NCBI): domain Eukaryota; kingdom Metazoa; phylum Chordata; class Amphibia; order Anura; family Bufonidae; genus Rhinella; species Rhinella marina. Next base: position 204,404 of record ONZH01028545.1, read on the forward strand.
GGACGCATCAGACCAAAGCACAGATTTCCACTGGTCTAATGTCCATTCCTTGTGTTCTTTAGCCCAAACAAGTCTCTTCTGCTTGTTGCCTGTCCTTAGCAGTGGTTTCCTAGCAGCTATTTTACCATGAAGGCCTGCTGCACACAGTCTCCTCTTAACAGTTGTTGTAGAGATGTGTCTGCTAGAACTCTGTGTGGCATTGACCTGGTCTCTAATCTGAGCTGCTGTTAACCTGCGATTTCTGAGGCTGGTGACTCGGATGAACTTATCCTCCGCAGCAGAGGTGACTCTTGGTCTTCCTTTCCTGGGGCGGTCCTCATGTGAGCCAGTTTCTTTGTAGCACTTGATGGTTTTTGCAACTGCACTTGGGGACACTTTCAAAGTTTTCCCAATTTTTCGGACTGACTGACCTTCATTTCTTAAAGTAATGATGGCCACTCGTTTTTCTTTACTTAGCTGCTTTTTTCTTGCCATAATACAAATTCTAACAGTCTATTCAGTAGGACTATCAGCTGTGTATCCACCTGACTTCTGCCCAACACAATTCATGGTCCCAACCCCATTTATAAGGCAAGAAATCCCACTTATTAAACCTGACAGGGCACACCTGTGAAGTGAAAACCATTTCAGGTGACTACCTCTTGAAGCTCATCAAGAGAATGCCAAGAATGTACAAAGCAGTAATTAAAGCAAAAGGTGGCTACTTTGAAGAACCTAGAATATAAGACATATTTTCAGTTGTTTCACACTTTTTTGTTAAGTATATAATTCCACATGTGTTAATTCATAGTTTTGATGCCTTCAGTGTGAATCTACAATTTTCATAGTCATGAAAATACAGAAAACTGTACTGTATATGTCTGTGTATGTCTGTATTTGTGTACAGTATGTCTGTATGTGTGTATGTGACGGATCCGTCATGAACTCCATTGAAAGTCAATGGAGGACAGATCCGTTCACCATTGTATCACACCAAACGTATCCGTCCCCATTGACTTTAATTGGGGGTCATTCCGGATCCGTCTTCCTGCGGATGCCTGGACCGGAGAGCAAACTGCAGCATGCTGCGGTTTGTTCTCCGGTCTGAAGATGGAACGGAATGCTTCTAGGAGCATTCAGTTGTCTTCAGTTCAGTTTTGTCCCCATTGACAATGAATGGGGACAAAACTGAAGCGTTTTATTCCGGTATTGAGCCCCTATGACGGAACTCAATACCGGAATTATAAAACGCTAGTGTGAAAGTAGCCTTAGTTATCACTTTTATGTTCATCAGCAGATTGCACCTGGATCACTGAGAAAAGTTGCTCTTCGAGGATGTTTTGATACCGTTCTTTATTTATGGCAGTGTTCTTAAGCCAAAATTGTGATTGAGCCCACCCCCTTGGATCAGAAATAATCCCACGCTTGAATGGTCTCAGCGTGTATTCCTTTTAACCCGGGCTAACATGTTTCAAAAACACTTCACAAAAAATGCATGAAAAAACATTACGGTAGTTTTTATCACAATTGAATTTTTTTTTTTTTTTTTTTTTTTTTTAAGTAACATCACCAGGTACATTGCTAGGCTGAAAACTCTGCCTAGCAGTGTAAAAAATATAAACAAATAAGCCCTTGACCTGAGCGATACAGTGCAGGGCAAGGGAGAGCATCAGAGCATGAAATGCTCCAAGGCTGATATCGGGGGCCGGAGAGATCAAGATGGGGATATGTCCGGGTTTAGCTCTTAACCTGGACAAGCCCTTTAAAACAAATTAACCACTATCCACATAATAGGGAATAAGTGTCTGAACGGCTTCTGGGACTTGCTCTCCGTTTGAATGAAGAGGCAGACACGCATGTTCACCACTCCATTCAACTCTATGGAACTGCCAGAGATAGCCGAGTACAAGCGGTCAGCTATCTCCAGCAGCCCCATAGAGCAGAATGCCGCTCCATTCAAATGGGGGAAGCATGCAGCCCCAGAGGTGTAACCCCTGCTGATCAGACACTTGCATGTATCACCTGTCCACAGGTAAGTTGGCTTAATGGGGAAACCCCTTTAAATCAATGTAGTAATTGCAGTTTTTACAGGTGAAACACATTAAAATAATGTTTCACCTGAAAAAAAACAAAAACTTTTTTTGCAATGCATTTTAAAAAAAACACCACAGAAGTAATGTTTTGTTTTTGTTTGTTTTTTTTTTTAACCATTATTTATCCATGTAAAGCCAGCCCTAGCCCAATAGTTAACCCCTTATATCTAGAATTAGATCTTAGTAATAGCCGCATGAACCCTGAATGGACATTAGGTGGCGACGTTTCCATGCTTATAAAGGCCAACTCTGTTTATAACCAGGAAGCGAGGTCTTTCACCGTCTTGTGGTTTCCATTGTTTTAATGGCAGGAATAGCTTAGCATGCATCTTTATTCTTGTATTACCATGAAATCTGTCCCGACAATCTTATACTGAGGACTATCCAGGGGTGGATTAGCCATAGGGCCGCCTGGGCCCTACTCATGGCCAGCCAATGGAAGTTTTTGGGGATGTATCTTGTGCTACTGGCAGTATTTTGTGATGGACTGTGGTATTTGGCTCTGTGGGGGTGGTATAAGGTTCCATAATGCTATTGCTGACCCTGCCTTCAATCAGTTTGGAGCCAATTACAAAATGGTGCCACTTTTAGTATTTTTCCAGGGTTACTGGGAGTTCCCAGTCCGCCCCTGGACGTATCCTGAGCATAGGTCATCAATATAGATAAATTGGAGGACCTCTTGAATGGTAGCTGAGTTGCAGTACCCCGCCATGGCCACTACACAGTGTATGGCGCTGTCTGTTTCCAGTGCCATACACTGTATTGTGCCCAGCGCTGTGACAGCCCAACACAGCTGTCCAGTGGAGGGTGCCAGGTGTCTTATTAATGGCCTGTTTTGAGGATAGGCCATCAATATAGTATGTAGGCTGGAGAACCCCTATAAAGATTTAATTTTGTGAAGCTTCTGTACTTTTCTCCTACAACTATTACTTCCATTTAGCACACTGACCCATTCATATTTCTGTGTGGCCGTACACAAATCCATGTGACTGTGCCGCAAAATTTAGAACATGTCTTATAGTTCCTTCTTTTACGTTGATAGATGTGAGAAAAAACATTTTGCGGATCCCTTTTTTACGGACTCAAGTTGGGATGTGGCTGTGTGTTGAGAAGATTTGGAAGGTTAACATGCAGTACATCAGGAGGCCACACACAACGGTCATCTAACCTCCATGTATGACATGTTGGGAAATGTTCTAGAATGGCCTCCAATAGATAAGTCACATGATCCATACTACAAAAAAAAGACATGACCGCACAGAACGACCACACATCTGAATAAAAATAGTTTATTAGCACAAGACCACAAGTATTAAAAATTGTATACAATAAAGTACATGTACTGGAACATAAAAATAAGTTCCAAACATACTCAATAATACCAGTCCACAATTGGACAAATGTAAGCTGCCAAATAACTAGAGTACACATAGAATATATACATCTACAGAATAAGTATAAGTTAGATAAATAATATTCATGAAATCAAAAACATATCTGTGCCCAGCAAAATATACTCATCTGAATAGTATTATACTTATTTTGAGCTAAAAATCTTTTTTTTTTTTTTTTCAATTGGTCTTTATTAAAAATATGGAATCCTCTTTTCTGTACAGAGCTGACAGGCTCTGGCAGCAGCCTGTGGATTTTTTTTTGTCTTTTCCGTCATCTGTGGAGCAGGCGGACTCCTTATCTCTGCTCTCTGACCTTTATAAATAGTCATTAAAGCTCAATCCTCATCTTATTGATGTGGCTTAAATAAGTGTTCATGACCTCTTAGTATTTTAGAAATAAGAGTTATTAGATGACCAGCACAAAGTGAAAGTACCAGTCACACAGCTAGAAAAACAGTTAACCCTTTGTGACAGAATGGCTCGATATTTTTAATAAAGGTCAATTGAAAATATGATTTTTTTTTTCCAAAAATGAGCGAAATGGAGTCATAAACAAATATTGCCTCTAACGGTGTACATAGCCTTTAAAGGCTATGTACACCTTTGGGGACAATTCTTTCTTATTGTATTTTACTCATTTGGGGCTAAAATCCTTTTCACTTCGTTCATGACAATTTAGTAATTTACAGATAAGGCTTATTAGATGACCAGCACACTTATTTAAGCCACATTCTTATCAGAAAGATAAGGATTGAGCTTTAATGAGTGTTTATAAGGTCTGATAGCAGAGATAAGGAGCACGTCAGCTCCCCAACTGACAGAAAAGAGAAAATTTAGATCCCTCTATTAGAGCATCTCGGCTCTTTACAGAGAAAAGGATTGTATATTTTTAATAAAGACCAATTGAAAAATGAATTTTTAGCTCATAATGAGTACAGCCCAACCAGTGTTGTCTCTATTGATGTAGATATTCTCTTTCCTCATCTTCTCCATTCAGACTGGGGGCGGGGGGAAAGAGGGCAACCCCTATAGCTATGCCAGTGATTACAGTGTAACGCAGAGGTGTATAGACTCTGGTACTGCCAAAATATTCTGCAGCTTCTGTTCTATACTGTCCTTTTCAATATTTCAATTTCCACACCACTTCTCTGCTGTAGTAGTTTGCCTCTAAGGTACTCCTCTAAGCTGTGTCCAAAGCCACAGACTTAGGGCTCATGGACACGACCGGGGCCGGCCCGTGCCCATATTGCGGCCCTCATACGCCGGGTCTGCAATACACGGGCTCCAGCCGTCTGCAGCCCCGCTTTACGGATCGTGGACCCAATCACTTCAATGGGTCCGCAATCACGGAGATGCTGAATGGAGGCTCAGATCGGAACACCACGGAAGCCCTACGGTGTGCTTCTGTGGTGTTTCTGGCCCTGCCTCCGCACCGCAAAAAATTAGTGCACTACTTTTTTGCGGTGCGGTCCGACGGATGTGGATCGCGGACCCCATTCAAATGAATGGGTCCACGATCCGAATGCGGCGGCCCTACAGTCAGTGCCCGTGCATTGTGGACCACAAATTAAGGTCCACAGCACGGGCACTGAACGCACACGTTCGTGTGCATGAGCCCTTACTCTGTACTGATGAGGGTCAATCGTCCCAAAAGAGCTCTCTGCAGATCAATATTTAGCTTGGGCTAGGGCAGGCATGCTCAACCTGCGGCCCTCCAACTGTTGCAAAACTACAACTCCCATCATTCCTGGACAGCCTACAGCTATCACCCTTACAGAAGGGCATGGTGGGAGTTGTAGTTTTACAACAGCTGGAGGGCCGCAGGTTGAGCATCCCTTGTCTATGGTGTACACAGATCTGGTAGGGCCCCACAGCAAAACAGTAGCACCCACATGACACCTTCACAGTATATTATACCACTGGCTGCCTGCAGCCACCACTAGGAGGAGCTCAGTGCATAGGCTATTTGCCGCCTTATTAGACCTTAAAAAGATGCCATTACCCTGAGAAGGTTGTCTTTCTCTAGAAGATAAGAATCTTTATACATTGATATTGAATACATATAGTAAAATGAACATTTTTAAGTGTCAGATAATTTACTGACAGTAGAGTCCTGTTCACATTGGCAATCTTGGGTAATCGCTATTAACCCATAACTATAGAAGCGTCTTGGTTGTCACAGAAACAGCTCATGTGACGCGGACGTTAAGGAGGAAGTCTACGATTGGCCGGTGAGAAGCACGTGTGTGTAACGACCTTGGTTTGTGCAAAACAAATAAAGAGGCGGGGCTGAGGAGAACTACACGTCCCGGCCTGCTGCGCGGCGAGGGCGGGGCTGCTCACCCCTACGTTGTGGTGCATGCCAACTGGAGGTGCTGCGATTGGTCAGTGCTCCCTCGTGCGATGGGCGTCATGGTGACGCTACCAGGCAACCTGGGGAGGCGACAATAAGAGACGGCAGCGGCCGGACTGGCAGAAGAGCGGAGCGGCTGGATACAGGAAGCGGGAGAAGGTGAGGAGATGGCTGTGGAGCTGAGACCGGAGGATATGACGCATGCTATGTCCGATGACGTCCTTTTGTAATTACCGACATATCCGTGTACTACCCTACTAACCGCCAGACTGTCTCCTGCCACAATGCCTCCCGTCACAATGCCTCCCGTACACTTCTACTCACCCAATATCACATGGCCCTGCCCCCAGTCTTCATCCTTCACCCATATGTGCTGCCCCAATATCCCTTGTGCTGTCTCTGTGTATTGTCAGGGGCACCCTGTCACCCTATACACCTCATATTTTCTCAATATTTCCCACCCTAGTTCCCTGTGTACCTCTCCCCAGGGTCTGTCACCCTGTATACCCCTATACCAGCTGAATACCCTCTGTGGTGTATACCACACCAGTACCACTTTTCAGCCAATATACTGGTGTAATGCCGGGTATGCCATTATAATTTACTACATACACCTCACACAACCTGCAGAATGGCATCTCATCACCCTATCCGCCTGTCTAATGCCCCACACCCTCTATCCTGTCACCCTATATACATATCTACTGTCCTACACCCTCTATCCCGTCACCCTATATACATATCTACTGCCCTACACCCTCTATCCCGTCACCCTATATACATATCTACTGCCCTACACCCTCTATCCTGTCACCCTATATACATATCTACTGTCCTACACCCTCTATCCCGTCACCCTATATACATATCTGCTGCCCCACGTCCTCTATCCCGTCACCCTATATACATATCTACTGCCCTACACCTTCTATCATCTCACCCTGTATACATATCTACTGCCCTACACCTTCTATCTTGTCACCCTATATACATATCTGCTGCCCCAACGTCCTCTATCCGTCACCCTATATACAATATCTGCTGCTCCAGCACCCTCTATCCCAGTCACCCTATATACATATCTGCTGCCCCACGTCCTCTATCCTGTCACCCTATATACATATCTGCTGCTGCCACACCCTCTATCCCGTCACCCTATATACATATCTACTGCCCTACACCCTCTATCCCGTCACCCTATATACATATCTGCTGCTCCACACCCTCTATCCCGTCACCCTGTATACATATCTGCTGCTCCACACCCTCTATCCCATCACCCTATATACATATCTGCTGCTCCACACCCTCTATCCCGTCACCCTATATACATATCTGCTGCTCCACACCCTCTATCCCGTCACCCTATATACATATCTGCTGCTCCACACCCTCTATCATCTCACCCTGTGTGCTCATCAGCTGCTCCAAAGTTAGAAGTGGATTCAGAAGAAACTGGAAATATAAAGGAAGGATTTATACTTGGTTCCTGGTGGATCCACTTCTGGGTTTGGCTGAAAATCCTGCAGACAGATCTGCCTCAAAACCTCCTCCAAAAAACAATGTGTAGCTGTACCTTTACTGTCCTACACCCACTGTTCATCCTATATCATCTACTACTGTACACCCTATATCCTGACACCCTGTATGTTTGTCTACTGACCCACACCCTCCATATTGTCACACTGTACACCTATCTACTGCCCTACACCCTGTATTCTGTCACTTTGTATGCCGTACAACTGCCCTGCACCCTCTTTCCTGTCACCCTGTACACTCATCCACTGATCTACACCCTATATCCTATCACTTTGTATGCCCATCTACTTCCCTAAACCCTCTATTCACCCTGTACACTCATCTATTGCTCTATACCCTCTATCCTGTCCAACCTTGTATGCCCATCTACTGCCCCATATCCTGTTATCCCGTGGGTTCATCAACAGACCAATACTTTCTATCTGGTCTCCCTGCACGCTCGTCTCCTGCTGTTCTCTTTCCTGTTGGCTTCTGTATGGATCATGCTATTGCCTTCACCCTCTTGTCAACCCCCTTCCCCCCCCACCCCACTGCTAGGCAGTTTCTTACCATCCTATATACTTACTTGGCCACTTTTTTCCTCCTGTCACCATATAAACTAGCCCAGCACTTCTTCTCCTGTTCACCCCATATAAGTGCCCGCCACTTCTTCTCCTGCCATCTATATACTGCCCGCCCCTTCTTCTCCTGTCAGCCTGTATACTGCCCGCCCTTCTTCTCCTGTCAGCCTGTATACTGCCCGCCCCTTCTTCTCCTGTCACCGGCTGTGTACTGCCCGCCACTTCTTCTCCTGTCACCCTGTGTACTGCCCGCCACTTCTTCTCCTGTCACCCTGCGTACTGCCCGCTACTTCTTCTCCTGTCACCCTGCGTACTGCCTGCCCCTTCTTCTCCTGTCACCCTATAAACTGCCCGCCACTTCTTCTCCTGTCACCCCGTGTACTGCCCGCCACTTCTTCTCCTGTCACCCTATAAACTGCCCGCCACTTCTTCTCCTGTCACCCCGTGTACTGCCTGCCACTTCTTCTCCTGTCACCCTGTATACTGCCCGCCACTTCTTCTCCTGTCACCCTATAAACTGCCCAGCACTTCTTCTCCTGTCACCCCATATAGTGCCCGCCACTTCTTCTCCTGCCATCCTATATACTGCCCGCCACTTCTTCTCCTGCCACCCCATATACTGCCCGCCACTTCTTCTCCTGCCACCCCATATACTGCCCAGCACTTCTTCTCCTGTCACCCGGTATACTGCCTGCCCCTTCTTCTCCTGTCACCCTGTGTACTGCCCGCCCCTTCTTCTCCTGTCACCCCGTGTACTGCCCGCCACTTCTTCTCCTGTCACCCCGTGTACTGCCCGCCACTTCTTCTCCTATCACCCTGTATACCCCACTATACCGCCTATTACATAATTACTGTTCTCCTACCATACACCTCTGCCTGTGTTGTGCCCACCTGGCTGCCCTGTCCGCCTTGTGGACCCTGCTGGTTACTTCTGTGCATTATCTATGTAATGATGACTTCTTCAGGCCCAGCATGTGTTCGCGGTGAGGCTCCCTGTGCCGGTGGCTTCTCCTGGAGTAAGCAGCTCTATATTTACTTTTCGACTTCCCCCTTTTCTTTCTCAAGGGGCCCTGCAGCTCAGTGGCTCCATTCAGTGTAGTGGGTTTAGCTGACCTCATGTAGACACAAGCGCAGCGCCTGCCACCCTTTAATGCCCATGTATATAAGCTCCAAGGGGCCGTAGGTTCCTCAATGTGTGTATCTTCTGTGCCTCTGTCAGGCCATTGCCTATTTGGGGCTCTTGGCTTTGGCTCCTGCCATTTCCATGAGACCTGTTTGTCTCCAACCTTTCCTCCATCATTGACAGTCCTCCCGGCACCGGGCACCTCTTGAGGGCATTTTATAGATGCCACTTATAAAAGACTTCCTACGGATGCACTAATAGGGGCAATAAGTGCCAACTGGGGTGGAATGTAGGAAATGACTGATGCCAAGGAACATATATAGCTGGCAGCATGCCCTGTGATTGCTTCCTGGGAGAAGTTGTGAAAGTGTCTCACCCAATGTACTTTTTTGCCATCTATGTCTTGTACTGAATGGGAAAGACGTCTGAAGTCAGCCTCTGAGGGTGCAGCACCTTCATTATGAGGGGAGATTTGGCATCTGAAGTGTCTCTTCTATTTGGTTTCAGTGGTACCCATAGTAAATTGGCACAGACTTTTCTGGCTCCAATTTGGAAATACCTGACGCAGTATAAGGGGGTGACCTTACTGAGCAGCTGTGACATGTCAGGAGGTAAGTAGAGGGGAGCCAGTCAGCTCTCCTGGTATGTTCGCTTTAATACACATTAGTCTTGCACATCCGAATCTTTTCTTTTAACTATATATTGCCTTTCCTCTGTTTTATTCCTCCTAGAAATGTATGAATAAATTGACATCTGGGAGTTACCATTCCCTTTGTCAGTGGGGTGTGTCCCTACATAATCTTATGCTGTAAGCTCTGATTGGACAGTGTCATAATATGTAAGGAGGACACACCCACACTAGTAACACCAAGTTGTTAGTGTAATCCTAAATTTCTAGGAGGAGTAACAGAGGAACGCAAAAACTGTAAAATGAGCTCCAGATTGGTTATATTCTGGGTATACCATGATTTACTATAATCTTTGCACCTCGTGCACCCTAAACTACGTGGTCTCCTCCTTCCTGCGGCTGTCAGGGCATGCCTGAAGTGATGGTTTTCGCAACTGGAGCGACACAGGTTGGAGACCCCTGCTGTTCAGTCATGGCTGCCACATCTGGGAATGTGTGGGATGCTGTTTGCTTCTGAGGCTCAGGTGGCTTTTCGCAGCCTTATTTTTCATGTAATTAAATCTCGTTTGCGCAGTAAGCTCCCTCCTGTAACCGCGGCGCGTTCATTTACCAGGGCTGGCCGTCAATGAGACTTCTCTGTTTAGTTATAGATTGTTCTACATTAGACCCATGTCCGATCGCTGAGCGGGCCATGACCCAGATACATCACCTGTCTTTAAAGGGCCAGTAACTCTGCAATCTGGAGCTAAGTGACACATAAGCACTGGAGATATGCGACATTAAGTAGTAATCATGGGGGTCAGGGAGGATTCTAGACTTGCCTGACGTGGGCAGTAGAACGCGTTCACCTATGCTTCAGTCAGTCTTGCTGTAGTGTGAAATAGGTTAGATTCCCCCGTCGTATGGTCGGCCTCTCTCCATTATGAATTGGCAAGATTTTGCAGGTAAGGGTTCATGCACACGACCGTATCCGTTTTGCGTTCTGTAAGTCGCAGATCCACAAAATATGGTCGCGGTCTGCGTGTCATCCACATCTTTATATTTTTTTTGGGTCCATGATCTGCATTTTGTAGACAGATCATCTTCCGCCAAAGGATAAAACATGTCCTATACTTCCCACAAAATGCAGACCATGGACCCATTGAAGTCGATGGGTCCGCAAAAATTCGGACGCAACACAGACTGTATCCGTGTTTTGTGGATCCGCAATTTGCAGACCGCAAAATATATATAGTCGTGTGTATGAGGCCTAATCCTTACATCTAAATTCCTTGCTGGTAGCAGATAAGGATGGAAACCATCAGCATTTACCAGAATTATTTCTACTACAGTTTCCCTTGTCTGACACTTCAGGTCCCAGCACGTTTCGTGTGGTAATCTATTGTCCCATGTCGTCACTCCTCTTCAGCACCGCTCAGACGTCCGGATCAGGGTCAAAGGCATCGCAGACATTTGTATTGAACTTCAGTGTTCTGTATTGTGTTGTGGCCCCTTTAAATCATAGTGTGACCCTCAGACCCCTGGTATAGCGCTGCGCTCGGCCTCTGTTAGCTCCAGCTCTTCTTGGCTAGACCTTGACATTAATATCTGTGCGGATTTAAGGGCTTGCATCATGTACAAGCCAATTAAAGTTTGTAAAGCAGCTATGGCTTGTGATGTAACCTCAGAGGAAGCCGCTGTGTCCCTGCTCTGCCGCGGGGTTTCCCATGAGTTATCCAGGGGCTGTAATGTGGTCAGCGGTTAGTGGATATCATCTGGTAAGTCCCACGTATCACCAGGCCCTGTGCTGCACGTGACAGGGCCAGAACTGTACATTGGGTACAATTTAAAGGGGCACGCTCCTTTAGTAAATGACAGCCGCTGTTGCATGCATTTGCTGAATGAAGCCCAAAATTGCTGATCGGGGGCTAATATGATTTTTGCTTTCCACAAAATTGATATCTTTGTATCTGTAGAGGTCGCAAGGGTCGATCAAAAGCTCCAGAGGCTATGCTAAAGGGGGATATTGAGACCCCCTTCACAAGCCAAGATATCATCGGGGTGCGTCACACTCATCGCCCCACATTCTGTAACGTCCCTAGTAGTTTTGGGAATAGGTTGTATTGCCTCCATGAATTCTGTAGTGTCTGAGGTGTTTGTTGCTGTAGTTCATCGTTACCTGTCTAGAGTGCTAGCTCCCGAGGCTCTGTTCCTCCCTGTGGTGGTTTATATTCCTGCAGCAGCATAGGTTGGCTCTCTGTCCGGTATGTGCTTTTATTTTAGGATGGGGGTACAGCAGCTGCGGCTCAGATTACCTGCTCCGTGCTTATCCCCGTATATAGCTACTCTCATGACTCGTGTACCTGGTGGTGGCCTTCTGGATATGCCAGGGGGGCATGGTCTGCTAACATGCATTGTGGTAGATGTAGAGATTACAACAGGTACTGACAGGGTGACGCCCTCTGTGCACATGGGATTCTGTATGCAGCTCTGGTTGTGAATGGAGTAGAAGACTATGTATCAGGGGCCATGTCTTGCCCCTCAGGATGTCATAAGATGAGAGCAGTCCATGGTCCCTGATCTTCCGGCGTCTGGAGTCCTGGATTTGGGATTTCTGGTTTTATCCTCGTTATTTTTACTTTTCTGAATTATTTTTAATCGATTGGATTCATCCGGATCCTCGCCTAGAAATGACGAATTTCTCTCGGTTGAAAGGATATCATTGTAGAATGACAAATACTGAAACTTTCTGATAGAGATTGTTTCCTTTCCTCACCATATTCAAGATCTCTGCTTGCTCGCAGCAAATGAAAACCTGCCCCGCAGAGCTGGGGCTTTGTTGCAGTGTGTCAGTGGATGCAGCTCTCTTTGAGCTAAATATACCAGCAGCGCAAACCTTTCTCCTGGCCTGACTGCCGTCTGATCATCCTTCACTGATACATTGAAACAAACCCATCAGCTCTTGGAGCGGATCTAGGTCAGTATGGGATTTTCCAACGCAAGACTCCATCGTGCCTCCAGCTTATGCAGTTTCTACATTTCCACCCCAGTCCGCGGTTCTTGTGGGAATATCCATACCCGCCTGCTCCCTACCGCTCCCGTCCAGCTCTCTACACGGGTCGTTACTCTCTTGTGTGACTGGCCTCAGTGCTGTTGTCCCCTAGCGGCACGTCACTCCTGGGTCACGGAAAAAAACCAAAGACTGGGGTAGAAAAAAAAACCTGAATATTCTGTTAAGGCCCTTTTCATGCTGAGTTTTTTACTGTGGGAATTTGGTACAAAAAGCTGCTGACGGCTGCTCTGAATCTGCCTCCCATTGGGAGGCCATGCGGCACTTCATGCGGCCGTGGTTTATAGCCACCGCTATGCAAAGGAAGGACATGTTCTTTCTTGGTACGGTGTCCAAATGTGGTTAAGTTCCATTCGGTGGGGGCTAAACCACGATCGGGTCCGCGGCATTCACATTAGAAAAACCGCTGTAGAACCCAGAGGGCGTTCTTCCAAGGAATATGCAGCGGATTTTGCATTTGAAGAATTGAACCTTGTGAATGGCGCCTAAAAAGGGTGTATCCCAAGAAATAAACGTATCCCCTATTGACAGGATAAGTATCTTACGAGTGGCACCTCTGCCAGTTACAATAATCCTGCTCTGTTCATCTCTGGCCCCACCAGATACCTCCGTCCTAGGCTGTGGATACGTTTATATGCTGGGACACCCCAGTAAGGATGAAAGCTTCTTGCTGTCACTTTGGAGTTGAGTCACTATTTTAGGGTGTGAGTCATGTGCGGCTTAGGATTTACAACGCCCTTTGGCGTTGGTCGAGACTTGGGTCTCAGTCAGATTTCCGTGTCTGTTTGATGTCCGTGGAAAATCCGGCAGTGAAGAACCTGTGTGTCTGTTCTTTGCGCTCCGTGTGTCATCTGTATTCCACAGACGCTGCTCAACTGATGTGGAACAAACACGTGCCCATTGAAGTCTGTGAAAATCGGGATGCTATCCGTGGTGTATGAGTGATTTTTCACAGACCCACAGATTTCAATGGGCATGTTTGTTATACATGTGTCCTTACGTTAAGTCTGTGCTGGAAATGTGACATGCGTTTTGCAATCTGTGACATCTTGCAGGCTTTGATTCTGTGGCCGCTTTCCCCAATGCGACGACATTTACAGGGGGTCTTGTGATGGGACCGTTAAGTCTTGGGGTCGCTCACCCTGTGTGGCCCTAGCTGTATAGGTGCTTGTACTGGAGCAGAGGAGTAACCCTCATTAATAAATCCCTCAGAAAGAAGAAGTCACCCGGGCAGCTTTTCCTGTTCTGCAGTTCCTCCCTGCCCGGCTGGTTTCACAGTGACAGCATTTTGGGGCTGCTCCTGTGGGGTAAAGCTCACACGCCACCAAGGAGCTGCCTGGCTGTATTTAGCTTCATGACATTTAGGAGGTTCTGAAGGAGTTGGGGTGCGTCTTTGTCTACATTTAATGGAAGGGGGTCATCACATATCTCAGTATTGGGACGAAGAAGAGGGTGAGTGGTGATGGTGGAATCTGCTTCATTGTTTGTAGGTTATGTGTGCATATAGGCAGCAGAGCTGTAGTGTAAAGCATGGGGGAGACGGAGCAGCAGCATGTTCTTATAATGAGACGAGAGATGAGGTGGATTTTCGTAGACTCCACTAGACAATGCAGCTAAGTTGGAGTCACTTGTCATGGCTGTTCCCTAATGGAGCAGAACTGCAGTGTAAAGCATTTCTGATGAGACGGCAGGTGGAGTTTGGCCTACCTCCGACTCCAATAGACAGTGCAGCTAAGCTGGGGTCCTGATGGCGCATAGGTAAAAAGCAGGTGACCTAGGCGTCACTTCTGGGGTTGCACCGAGGTCCGTTGGCCTGGACCCTCAGCTCTTGGAGACGAGTTACAGTAAGGCGCTTATTCCACAGTCATTTGCCACAATAATGGTTTATTGTCTTCATTTTTGTCTTGCGCAGCGTCGTTGCATCGGGGTCGTTAAGCCGCGCCTGGGGCGATTGGATGGTTGCAGTGTAAACATTTCCTGGCGCAGCCGAGCCTGACTGAGCGGTGGCCACCGAAATGCTGCCTGGATTCTGACTGTCAGCAGGTTCCTCCCGATGACAATACGCTTGATTAGTATCGCAGGGGACCGGCCATAAAACCGGATGAAACATGCAGGGTTTTGTTTTCCCATTCAGCTGATATTTAATAAGGGATTTGTGTTCCGTCGCTGCAGATTGAAGGTTTACCAGAGTCGTCTCTCCAGCGTGGAGGGAAACCAAGAGTCATTAGAGCTTTCATAGGGTTAATTGTAATTTAAATGTTGGATAGCTTCACCTTGTACTTACGGTTTTTAATTGTATTTTGTGTATCATGTCCTCTACTCCAGTCACAGCCAAAGCTACGTTCAGGGTCGCAATTAAACTTGACCCCCCCCCTTTCCTCCTTCCTTCCCATGGTCTGGTAACTGTGGGCAGCACAGGGCACTGTGGAAGTGCCGAGTGTGTACGCCAGCAGTCCTCCAGAGCTGAGAGCCGTGCTTGTTATGTGATCTCCTAATTTATAAGGGGGTTACCTACAGTGGGCAGTTTAGTGACTCCACTTCAATGGGGTGGGGGAGGGGGTAAAGAACAGTTGCTGCTTTTCCGTATATAATAAAGACGTTCATGGCCGCCGCCTCCGTACCCTTTTTTTTTTTTTTTTTTGCTCTGACGTTTCCCCTGAACATCTGTAGTGACCTCAGCCTGAAATTCCTGGGATGTACGTTTCCAGGCATTAGTCTTAGGTTTCCCAGACGCAGGATATTACTCCACAACCGTTGCCCCATAGTCATAGGCTTCAGCTGCTGCCACGGAGCGCCCACTGTGCTGTGGGTCACGGGCTCCTTATCCGGCACTGCTCTAGGGTGAATGACCCATATCTCCTGACTTAAAGGGGCTTGTCTTGATATCCACATACAGGCCTGTGGCATTCATGCCTGCAACACCATGAAGTTACAACCCCATTTGCACCATCAAGTGAGTGGCACTGGCCAGGGGAGGCGCTCTGTTATACGTTACAACACAGGCTTTCAAGACATGCTGGGAGTTGTAGCTCTCCTACACTAGGCACTGCACTAGGCGCTTCTACCTTCTGGCGCTGTCATTGTAGGGCGGTTGGGTAGGATTCCAGGAGGAGCTGCACAGACTTGCCCAGAGCAATTTCCATTCCTGTATTCTCTCAGTAAACATACAGGTTCGGGCTCTATACACACCCGCACCACAGAGAACACTGCGTGCCAACATAGTACGCTAGCACCTGCCCTCCCAATAAAATCTTCTGTGCACCTGTGCCAGGCTGGAGAACCCGCCCTGGGGCACAATCATTAAATACCGTTGCTTTCGAGAACTTGGGAAATTGCAGAGCATATCACAACCCCGAAGTGTGAGAGAGCGCAAGGTGCCCCGTGTTGTAATAATCGGAGCTGAAGATGGCCCACGTCTATGAATACTGCCTCTAATGTGCAAAGGGGTAACCAGGGCTCTCCTGCTTAAAATATTAAAAATCATGCAGTATAATAGATGGATGAAATGCAGAACAAGTTGCATATTTAATTTCATAGGAATTTAGAAAGATTTAGAATTTTAATCATAAAATATGGTATGTTCTGTCAGGCTAAGTTCCCGATTTATCAAAAACAAGGATTTTTGATGCTGTTTTTGACTTGGCATGGGCTTACATAGAGTAGTTAAAAATATATCTACTATAATATGGTCTTCTATATACAAGAATATAACTACTATAATACTGTCTCCTATGTACAAGAATATAACTACTATAATACTGCCTCTTATGTACAAGAATATAACTACTATAATACTGCCTCTTATGTACAAGAATATAGCTACTATAATACTGCCTCCTATGTACAAGAATATAACTACTATAATACTGCCTCCTATGTACAAGAATATAACTACTATAATACTGTCTCCTATGTACAAGAATATAACTACTATAATACTGTCTCCTATGTACAAGAATATAACTACTATAATACTGCCTCCTATGTACAAGAATATAACTACTATAATACTGTCTCCTATGTACAAGAATATAACTACTATAATAGTTCCCCCTATGTACAAGAATATAACTACTATAATACTGCCTCCTATGTACAAGAATATAACTACTATAATACTGCCTCCTATGTACAAGAATATAACTACTATAATACTGCCTCTTATGTACAAGAATATAACTACTATAATAGTTCCCCCTATGTACAAGAATATAACTACTATAATACTGCCTCCTATGTACAAGAATATAACTACTATAATACTGCCTCCTATGTACAAGAATATAACTACTATAATACTGCCTCTTATGTACAAGAATATAACTACTATAATACTGCTCCTGTGTAGAAGAATATAACTACTATAATAGTTCCCCCTATGTATAAGAATATAACTACTATAATACTGCCTCCTGTGTAGAAGAATATAACTACTACAACACTCCAGCCTACGGATACCTGGACTAAGTGTTTTTACCAGATAATGCTATTGTAAGGAACACATCCAGCCCTGCTCATAAGTGTATATGGCTGAGAGCTCAGGCTGGGATAGTGGATTGAGCAGATTGCTGGCAGCGCGGAATAGTTGTGTGGATATAACATGGTGCGTGTGATTCTGCTTGTTTCCATCTCTGGCAGGCAGGGCAGCGTCTCCCTTGCCAGCAGGTAAGCATTTCCTCGGATGTTGGTGCCTCCCCTGATGATTTATCATGTGCGCTAACAGCTACAACAAACTGCTCTCCAGGGAGCTGCCAACCAGTGACTTCATCTGCCCGTACCTGGGGGAACTGGAGGCCACCTAATATCTAACGTGATCCGACATTGTTATCCTCGGCGTGCTGACTGCACACTGGATACGGAATTCAGTCTGACCGCACTGTGACGATATAGTGGCTGCATGCCATACTTTCTTTCTTTTTTTTTCACGTGCAACTGGTGTGATGGACCAACTTCTATACATAATGCCTTCCGAACGCCATGTTGTGTGTGTGGGGGGGAGCAGAACAGAATATATTTGGAGGGAGCTAGTTAAGCAGTAAGTGGCTGTTTCCTCCTCCTCAGTTATTTCTTAGACCCTGCCCTGCTGTGCCAGTTGGCTAATCCAGCCATGAGCGTCTTTCTTGGTTAATGCTGAGCCCCTGATTTGCATATTAAGCTGTTGATTGAGAAGCGCATGCCCCCCATCCCCCCCCTTTACCCGGCAGTGCACACCGTCTTGCTCTGTATTTTCCTGCCAGCTCATCAGAATCTCCTTCAGGTCAGGGCTCAGACGGGCAGCCTGGTACGAGCCTTGGCACAGCTGTGTGCAGTCACTGAATCCTCTACCGACTTCAGAGATTGTGTTATATATATATAGACTATTTGTATATACACTGGTGTGTGTATATATAAATATATAGGTAAGGTCCCATGCTGCAGCTATAACCTACCGCTGGGACCCCCGCCGATCACGAGAATGGGGTCCCTTTGGATAGGGGGTAACTTTAACCAACCAGAATACCCCTTTAACTTTACTGGGGATCGACAGCTCTAAATAAAATTCTGTTTAATAAGATGACATTCCCCTTTAAGAGACCTTGCCCGAGTGTGGCCAGTTGGATGGGTTTATGACGTGCTTATTAGGGGGGGGGGGTTAATCTTATCAGATTCTCCAGCATTTGATGAATTAATAACTTTTATGATGCATGTGGCAGATATTAGCTGTGCAGGCGGGCAGTGCCGGTCTCTTCTGCGCAGGTTGTCGGACGGCTCACAATGTCGCAGGGCTCCACTCACAATAGTAATCCATTCAGCTTTTGTACTGTTGTCACATTTTTGGGGTTCAGTGACGTGAAGGATGAATATTTATTTCCTTTTTTTCTTCTCTATACACAGATCTTTTGTGCAGCGCTGGCCCTTCGTCCAGCATAAAGAACACTGAAGTGGGACCCCCACATCCCATGAACACACAAGAAGAGGAGGGGAGCAGCGCCTTTCCTGAGTCCGTTCTGAGGCTGCGCAGAGGACACATGCCAATCACATCCGAGGGCACCAACTCCCAACATGACCAGTACGATGATATGTGCGCCCTTCTGGCTGACCCCCCACCATGCTCTGCCCAGGAGAATGTAAGTTGCTGTGCCTTAAATGAATGCTCTGACTGATAAGGGAGTATTACCATAGGGGTAATGGCGTTTAAAGGGCCAGTGGGACTTATAATCGTGCGGGAGCATTATAAGAGGAGCAGCCGGTTGAGTTACTTTGTTATTATTGCATCAGAGAACAATCTTTAGAGGGTTTGGTTTGTCTCTGACCATTATTACTAGGGTGAAGGTCTGGCACCTCCTCATCATGATATGTCCTCTTTCCTGTAAACATGAGATCATCTGAATAGTGACAAGGGCGGAGAATGCTGATCCTGTGGTGGAAGGAGCAGGATCTCAGCAGCACAGAGTATGTCAGTGGAGAAGCATGCTGATCCTGTGGTGGAAGGAGCGGGATCTCAGCAGCACAGAGTATGTCAGTGGAGAAGCATGCTGATCCTGTGGTGGAAGGAGCAGGATCTCAGCAGCACAGAGTATGTCAGTGGAAAAGAATGCTGATCCTGTGGTGGAAGGAGCGGGATTTCAGCAGCACAGAGTATGTCAGTGGAGAAGCATGCTGATCCTGTGGTGGAAGGAGTGGGATCTCAGCAGCACAGAGTATGTCAGTGGAAAAGAATGCTGTTCTGTGGTGGAAGGATCAAGATCTTCAGCAGCACAGAGTATGTCAGTGGAGAAGCATGCTGATCCTGTGGTTGAAGGAGCGGGATCTCAGCAGCACAGAGTATGTCAGTGGAGAAGAATGCTGATCCTGTGGTGGAAGGATCAAGATCTTCAGCAGCACAGAGTATGTCAGTGGAGAAGCATGCTGATCCTGTGGTGGAAGGAGCAGGATCTTCAGCAGCACAGAGTATGTCAGTGGAGAAGCATGCTGATCCTGTGGTTGAAGGAGCGGGATCTCAGCAGCACAGAGTATGTCAGTGGAGAAGAATGCTGATCCTGTGGTGGAAGGATCAAGATCTTCAGCAGCACAGAGTATGTCAGTGGAGAAGCATGCTGATCCTGTGGTGGAAGGAGCAGGATCTTCAGCAGCACAGAGTATGTCAGTGGAGAAGCATGCTGATTAGAGATGAGCGAGCATGCTCGGCAGCAATTTTCGAGTAGTAGCGAACGCATTTTATAATCTGTACGGTAATGCATACGCATCTTCTAATCTGTACACTAATTCGTACGCATCTTATAAATTTGTATGCTAGTGATCGGCAGAGGTGGTGAGTCAGAGCCCTGCCAATCTGATGTTGGCCAGTCCTGAGGATAGGTCATCAAAATTGTGAATTTGGAATCCTTCCTTTAAGAAGCCTCAGTTACCAGAGTCTCTTGTGAGTTTGGTCTCCTTCTGCTTTAGTTCAGTAAAGGCGAGCGCTCGTTCCAGATCCTTAGCCCATGTAAAGATGCCGCAGATCACCTGGTGAACGGGCCAAACTCTCCTTCATCGGATGAATTAATTGTTTATGTGGTGACCTCGGCAGCAGATTATGTTGTGTGAACAGCGATCTCCTGCCCAGAAACAATCAATTTGTATAAGGATCATCCCTATACTGTGGAGGAGATCTCTGCATGTAAATGTAGCTCATTCCTTCACTGACCAGCAGGCAATTATCGGTAAAGAACCTTCTTTCCTGATAATTGTCTGCTCGTCTGTGCCTTGAGCGTTAAAGCTGTAAGGCCGCTGGATCTGGGTGAGAGGTATCTTGTGTGGTCAGCTGTCTCCCTGCCGTTCACTTATGTGTCACCTGTTCTCTCTACTTGTTAGTATGACTCGATAAACTTTTTGCCACTAGCCGCTTCCTTATTCTGTGCACTGAAAGGTTACTGCTGCAAACATCCAGCTCTTATCTGTGGCTAATTTCTGAGAATTGTTTGCCAGACCGCTACCATAAAAACGTATACTCAGAAGTACAAGGTCAGTGTTCGGTCAGTGATTATATCAGATTTGCTGTTCTGTGTTTTGGTTCATCAAACACTGACTATGTGAAAGCGACCTGATAAAGGAGTGATAGGTTGGAATAGTCACAGCAGCACATAGTATTTCAGGAGAGGAGGTGAGCAGTGCCTGTTGTATTAGTGAGGACAGGGCTGCAAGTGACAGAGGCAGTGTCATCATGTGAGGAAGGGAATGGAGACAAGTGGGAGGTCACAGGCTGAGTGTTAGAGTGCATTTACACAACCATAAGTAATTCCGGATCTGCACTCATACCGCCGTGTGCGTTGCGTATTTTGCGGACTGCACGTGGCCGGTGCTATATAAAGAATGCCTATTCTTGTCTGCGATTGATGACAAGAATAGGACATGCTCTATATTTTTTGCAGGGCTGGCGGAATGGAACAACGGATGCGGACAGTTTTTGTTGCCCCTTTGAAATGAATGGGTCCGCACCCGTTCCGCAATTTAGCGGAATGCACCCTTATACAGTGAAAGGAGCAGGGCCCACAGCAGCACAGAATATTTCAGGCGAGGAGTGTTCTGATCTTGTTAGGGTACGACCGCATGGCGCAGTAGTGTAGCAACTAATGAGGAAGCACGTTATAGTCAGTCTGCATGGTTGATGGCTGCGTGGCGCTCCCTTTAACACTGCAGACCGACTAAACAGTTTGGTCATAATTAGAGCCCGCTACGCGGTACTCGACCGCAGTGGAGCCGCATCACAACGCAATCGCGCTGTCTGGTCGTATACGAAGAGGTCACATCCTGCAAAGTACATGATTGGAGGAACAGGTTCCACCCAACCGCACAGAGGAGTGTGTCTGTGAGTTACATAGTGCAGGGTCCTCCAGCAGCACAGAGTATGTTAGGAAAGTAGTGGGTCACCTTGTGGGAGGCAGTGACCTGTCCGCTCCTGTTATGTTGGGATAAAGAACTGTTTTTAAAGGGACTGCAATATAAAATACATCCTGTACAGATGATGGCGTTAATCGTCCTTCTGCGTCCAGTTTTGCGCAGATTAAAACCTTCCAAGCACTTTACAATCTAATTAATCCAGATTACCGTCTGGGCTCGTCTGCAGCTCCTATGACCTGATCATACTAAACTTGTAAACTTCCTTTGCTTGTGTGGACAGTTTATAAATGGCGCTCCCCGCAGCCGGTGCAGTGTCCTGTAATTCTAGCCTGCCACATTGCACCTCTCCCTGGTGACGCCGCAGCCTCTGGGTAGAACTGAGCTTGTGTCTTTTATTAGGTCTTACAAAGGAGGACGTGTGCGGAGAGCGAGCCTGCAGCCCCCTGACAGCGGCAGGAACACAAAGGCCGCTGTGTTCACACCCCAACCTCCAAATACATGGAATCGGAGGATTACTCCACCCAGATCACACCACCCCCACTCCCTACTATTGTTTACCTCCAGAAAATCTGGCATTCATGAGATCCAACCCAAATTCTAATGGGACTGATAACTACCCTCTTTTCAGTAGAAATGAGGGGTTGTCACAGCCCCGCTCCTCTTGGGGTGTAATTGCATTGTGCTCAAAGGGGGGAAGAAATGAGAAAACAAAGATGGTGTCCATGATTGGGGTCCATAGGATGAAGGGTGTGATGCTCCTTTAAAGGGGTATTCCCATCTCACAAATGTAGTTTGTATAGTTAGATATAGCCTTACCAATATTATTACTATAGAATGTATTTATATAAAATGTACCGTTTAGAAGATTTGCCTATTTGTATATCCATTGTCCCACACACATCAGTCAGGCCGTTGCCCCTAGTTACGACCACTGCAGCCATGTAGTAGTGGTGACCGGCTTGCTCCTGTTCAAACCCGCTCTGAGGTAACTGCTGTATTGTGACCACACACTGCATCAGCATGCGGAGACACATCTTAGGGTTGTAGCATTTTTGTCTGCGCTTCCAAAACACAGAGAAACTGATCCTGTTCCATCAGTTCATCTCTATGGAGCAGGATCCGTTTATAAAGTCTGCGTTTTGGACGGATCCTGACCATTGCCTTTTGGACTGGTAGCATCCAAAACGCAGATGTGAAAGTCCCCTAAGATGTGTCTCCGCATGCTCATGCAATGTGCGTTCACAATACAGCAGTTACCTCAGAGCGGGTTTGAACAGGAGCAAGCCGGTCACCACTACTACATGGCTGCAGTGGCCGTAACCAGGGGAAACGGCCTGACTGATGTGTGTGGGACAGTGGAAATACAAATAGGGAAATCTTCTAAACGGTACATTTTATATAAATACATTCTATTAGTAATAATATTGGTATGGCTATATCTAACTATACAAACTACATTTGTGAGATGGGAATACCCCTTTAACTACTGATGACCTATTCTCAGGATAGGTCATCAGTATCTGATCAGTGGGGGTCAGACACCTGGGACCCCCGCCGATCAGCTGTTTGAGGAGGCCTCAGCGCTCACAGTAGTTAACTCCCGGAAAACGCCTTTAACCCCCTCCAAATCTCATGTACACTTTGCAGATTGATCTGCAGCAAAACCACATCTAATCCGCACCAAAAACCGCCGCTAGAAACTGCGAATATGCTTCAGAAATGCGCATAAATCCACACAGAAATTTGAGCAGATCTTAAATACACTCGACCACATGTGTGCAGTTACCGTTAGGGCTCAATCAGACTAGCAATTTTCCACATCCTTGTGCTGTTGACATGTTTAGTGGTTGACATGTTTAGTGGGCCAGTTCACATGTCCGTTATTTTATTTTTTTATTTTTTTCTTCATTGGTCTGTGTAGAGAAAATGCAGCATGAAATGTTTTTTTTTTCTCCAATTTTCATGCTAGACTCATTCAAGTCAATAGGTCTGTGAAAAAGAAACTGATTTATGTAGGTTATAAACGGACGACATGCTAATGACATATGGATGGAAAAAATTGAGAAGCTGAATCCGGTTGCAGAAAAATAACATTCAACACTCATGGAAAATCATCAGCTTCTATGCACAGTGAAAGGTGAGATAAGCAAGTGAGGAAGGGCCAAAATGGTTTTACTGCCCAACTTTTCTAGGCTCCCTCCTCAGAGCAGTCATGAAGGCCATATGGGTTATATAGGCATCCAGCTTTCCCAGAAACAGACTACAAGCTGAATGGTGGGAAAGCTGGGTGCCAACCCAATCCATATGACCACCATAAACGCTCACAACGGGGGTTGCCATCCAGATTTTCTAGGAGAATAAAAAGTGGTTGAATTAGTATCTGTTCCTAGGAAAGCTGGTTGACCCCCCCCCCCCTCCTCCCAAAAGGATTGGGATGTTGCCCAGTTTTCCAAGGACGTGATATACCTCAAGGATTGATTCAAGTTTCTACGGATCACATGATGCAATATAAAAGCTTGATCAGTCCAAAAAAAAAAAAGAGGCTGGATTAGCAAGTGGAGTTCTGTACCATCAGGTTCTGGGTTGTTGGACCACTCCTGGTATATGGACACATGGTTATTAAATGGGCTATGGAGTAGAAGTGATTCACCTCTGGATGATGGGAGTTGCGACTATTCAGAGCATGTCGGACAAGGTCACCTTCACCTGCCCTTGAAAGCCTTGGAGATGGAGGAGCATTTTCCTGGCAGAACCCACACAAGGTCTACCAGGAAAATGCTCCTACAAGATGACTTCATCCACAGCATCACAAAATACGAGGGTGACTGTCAAAGGAATAGATTGACGTGGCACAAGGCAGAGGAATAAACACTTCCAGTCCTATCCCTGGCATTTACAGCATACCCACAAGATACGCCATACAGACGCAAACCCCCTAAATAGAGAGATGGATGTGGTATCATGGGACTCCCACCTATCAGACATTTAGGGCACAGGGTAACATGGTGACCGATGATACATCATGTCGGTAGGTGCTTGCTACCTGCATTTATAGGCAGGAATTATTACAGTATGGAGATGAGTAATTGGCAATATGATCATTCATCCTCATATAAATTTAATTTGTTGTCCAATCCCTCAATAAACCAGCATTTGCTCATCTAGACACAGCAACGATGAGGTGACCGAGGTACCAACGTTTGTTCCCGATCAGAAGCCAGTGTAAGTGCTCATACTCCATTACATATGTATATGGGGGAGGGGAACACAGATCCCATAGTCCCCAATGGAAGGGGATCTCCAGTTTCAAATATCAGACTAACCAGAAAGTTGATAAGCGCCAAGAGTCCAGCTGGCTCTTGCACAGTAGAACCTTCTGAGGGGCCCATCTGAGTTCTGTAAGCTAGAAGCTGGTGATTTTCCATGAGTGTTGAATGTTTTATTTTTTCAACTGGATTCAGTTTGTCCATTTTTTTCCATCCATATGTCATCAGCATGTCGTCCATTTATAACGGACCCACTGACTTGGAATGAGTCTAGCATGAAAATCGGGGAAAAACCGTTTTATGCTGCATTTTCTCTGCACAGACCAATGGTCCATGAAGAAAAAAAAAATTGAACATGTGAACTGGCCCACGAGATATATAAGGCCAGCGTCCGGGTGCTGTCCACTAAACATGTCAACGGCACAAGGATGTGGAAAATTGCCCGTCTGAATGAGCCCTAACGGTAACTGCACACATGTGGATGAGAGTATTTAAGATCTGCACAAATTTCCGCGCGGATTTATGCGCATTTCTGCAGCATATCCGCAGTTTCTAACGGTGGTTTTTGGTGCTGATTAGGCTACTTTCACACTAGCGGCAGGCCTGATCCGGCAGGTGAAGGGTGCTGCCGGATCAGGCCTGCCGCAGTGACATGTGTGGAGCTGGAACCGCGCTCCGGCCCCACACATGTCACACAGTACATACATACACATAAACATACACACACATATACACAGACAAATACACATACATACTTACATGCTCCCCGGCAGGTCTTCAGAGCGTCGGAGGGACAGGACGGCTCGCACAGGTGACAATTCCCCACAGCGCCCTCTGCTGGGCGCCTGGTGGAATCGTCACCTGTGCACGCCGTCCTGTCCCTCCGACGCTCTGAAGACCTGCTGGGGAGCATGTAAGTATGTATGTGTATTTGTGTACATGTCGGTGTATGTTTATGTGTATGTCTATATGTGTGTATGTGTAGCCGGATCCGTCATGAACTCCATTGAAAGTCAATGGAGGGCGGATCCGGTTACCATTGTGGTCACACCAGACGGATCCGTCCCCATTGACTTGCATTGGGGGTCATTCCGGATCCGTCTTGGTGCGGATGCCTGGACCGGAGAGAAAACCGCAGCATGCTGCGGTTTGTTCTCCGGTCTGAAGACGGAACGGAATGCTTTCAGGAGCATTCTGTTGTCTTCAGTTCAGTTTTGTCCCCATTGACAATGAATGAGGACAAAACTGAAGCGTTTTATTCCGGTATTGAGCCCCTATGACGGAACTCAATACCGGAATTTTAAAACGCTAGTGTGAAAGTAGCCTAAGATGTGGTTTTGCTGCAGATCAATCTGCAAAGTATACATGAGATTTGTGTAACGCCTGAGGGTTGTAGGTGGTTAAAGGAGCATCACACCCTTCATATCATGGACTCTATCTTTGTTTTCTCTGTTTCTGGGAAAGCTGGATGCCTATATAACCCATATGGCCATCATGACTGCTCTGAGGAGGGAGTTCTCATCTAGCAAGTCTGTGCTGTATCTGCCACTCAGGAGCCTAGAAAAGTTGGGCAGTAAAGCCATTTTGGCCCTTCCTCGCTTGCTTATCTCACCTTTCACTGTGCATTGTATTAAGTAACACGATCTGACTTTTGTCCCCGTGACACACAACACATACTGGCTTCTGTTATCTGACAATGGTCACACGCTGATCTCATCGGGCACGGTGCCCACTGGATTTTTCCATTTCTGGGCACAAGTAAAATGGCTCTATTTATGTCTGAGCCGTCATGAGAGAGGACAAAATGTGACCACTTCTTATCTGCTTATCACTTTATATAATATAGAAACCCGTCAGATCCACACAAGGAACCTGCTCACCACGCTCGAGCCTGGCACAGTGTTTCTCCCAGCATGACTGCCCTCTTCCGCCAAAAACTTTCCTTGCCAAATTCTCAAGACTCTGTGTGTGACAGAAGATAATCTGAAACTTGTGATTGTGGGTGAAGTCCAGGGGTGACCTGCTGTGCTTTATTACTGTAAATCTCATTTATTGACCCTGGCAGTGCCTGGCCCTACACATCTATTGAACCTATGGGAGTCTAGGAAGCCCACCTGCACTGATACATTGTAACAAACTTCCCCATTGCTTTTTAATATTTCTTTGGATCCACTGGGTAATTTACAACCACACAACACCCGACGGTCATTAGAATTTACTTGGCCTTCGACTTTGCCAATGATGTCCTGTTAATGATCAGGAATCCAGAGGTGAAACTGCTGGACATAGGGCATCTCTCTGGTTACACCGTCAACCGGGATAAATCTGAAGCTATGCTCCTTAGAGATGCTGATGAGCGTGGCCATGGACTTGGATATATGGTGTTTATACCCAATATAGACATCTTTAATTTTCGACATCTCCCCCAGGTTCCAGAACGATGCAGGGACAATGCGTTGTTGATGTCCACTTGGCGTGCATAGCAAAAAATGAGACGTATGAGGAATGTACACCCCTTTACAGTTTCAGTTGACTTTTTATTTTCTTTGCTGTTTCTTCTTTATTCTTCACTTCCTCTCCTTTCTTTTTGTCCCCAGCTCCCCTCCCTTGTTCTCTTTACTTAAAAACAATGGTCAGCTGGTTGACTTTCCTCCTGGCTATTTGCTGTCATGAGACCCTGGCGTTGGATTGCATATATTGTGATTACATATGAAAATCATATATTGACCTTTTGCATTTGAAATTTTTGGCATAACTCCTTTTCTATTGACCCTGAATAAAAACATGAAGGCTTCATGCACACAACCATATCCATTTAGCAGTCCGCAAACAGCAGATTCTCATTTTCACATTCTCACTAGAACTGCCTATTCTTGTTCTCAAAACGGACAAGAATAGGACACGTTTCGCAATTAACACGACGGCCACGCAGATGACTTGTGTCAATCCTGATCGTTTCGTTGGTTCATGAATAGAATGCTAGAGCTATAGTTTAGACTGGCACACTCTTGTGTTGTCTTGAGTTCGTGATGCAACTCGGCAGAATGCAGCAGGTCTATAGACCTTTTAAGTTCGATGGAAAGCTGAGACTGAGGCCACTTCGGGTAGAAATGCTTTGATGGTCCTCCCTGTCGCATATGGATTTTCTTGGCGTCACTCATTTCAGTTTTGGGCACTCCTTCGCAGGGGTCAGGCCTCCTCCTTTCTGTGCACTTATCTATGTACAGACAATGCTGAACAAGCCATCGGCATTTTTATTATAGCTACTAAATTTCCTGCCCGGGACGCCTGCCGTGTGCTCATTATGTCGACTAGTCTGTAGAAGGATGTTTTATCATCGTCCTTCTGCACTGAATTCATCTCTACCAGTCAGACTTGGCAGCCTTGGCCTCCCTCAGTTCTCCACATGCATCATCTATAGGTTTTGTGGAGCCCATGCCAAGTGTAGCTGAAGGTGTTCTGTACCGGCACCAGCCTTTACTCAGTCCAAAAATGAAAAGATCTGCTTGCTGTGACTGAATGGAAAGCTCTTGTAGGCTGAAGGTAGCAGGTGGTGGCATCACAATTCTCTCTCTCCTTTCTGGGACTAGAGGCTGAAAGTTCTTACCTACACTGATACATTGTAGCAAATTATCAGCTGTTAGATGTACAGCCTCTGAATGTAATGGGTGTACGTGATCTGCAAGGATGGATTCATACCCAAATCTGCTGAGAGTGCCATCCACATGATGAGTGGCCCAGAGAATGCCCCGAGAACATTCCCCAGACCATAACGTGCCACCACCAGCTTGTGTTCTTCCAGCAATGGTTGCAGAGTGTTTGTTCTCTGATGTTTCTCTCCTGACACGTCAACGTCCATCCATTCGATGAAGTAGAAAACGTGACTCATCGGAGAAGACAACCTTTTGTCAATCAGCGAAGGTCTAATTCTGATACTGCAGCAAAACTGAAGACTTTTCTTCTGATGCAGCTTTGTTAGTAGAGGCGCAGTGACCACCCGTCTGCTTCAGAGCCCCATACACTGTAGGGTTCAGAGAACTGTTGTATGACACATGTCTGGTAGCCCGTGGTTTATTTGGCAGTGAGCTGCTCCAGTGTATTGTTGGTCCGCCCTCGCACACCTTTGTAGCCAGCGTTCCCCTCACACCAATGGCACGTGGTGCTCTGCAGTTTCCATGTCACATATTCACAATGGTGCCATTTGACCACTCACAATACACTTTCACCACAGCAGCATGAACATTTCACAAACTGCGCAGTTTCAGAAATACCGACACCTTTGACTGAAAGCCTATAATCATTTCTTTATACAACTCTACTAAATCGTCCCTTTTACCCATGCCAGCTACGAGGGATATGTGTGCAGACATCTCACCCCTTATATACCCACCAGGCCAGCTGACCAAACGTGACTTCCTTTATGAGCTACACACTAACTAAGTCAAAAGTAGGAAATGGTCATAATAACGTGACGGGATTGTGTATGACGACTTTTGTTCCGAACGCCTGATTCGGAGATTGTTATAGCGCCCTCTAGTGTTCCTAGGACAGGCATTACATCTAACAATTATTAAGGTAGGTCCACAAATGCATGGCAAAATTTTTAACACAGATTTGCTGCACATTTTACCCTGTGCATTGCACAGAGAGAAAACTGCATCGAAAATTCACAGAGAATTGCCGTGCCGCAGATTTAAATTTGCCACGCAGATTTATTTCTGCTGCATGTCAATGAAACTCAGTGAACCACCCTGCAGATTTGACTCCTGCAAATTCTAATGGAAAACTCACAGCATTTCTGCTGCGTGTAGTTTAAGCAGTTTATTCACTGACAGCAAGCCAAGATCTATACTTCTCACAACTGAGAGTTTGTTACAGTTGAATCCAGCCAATACAATCCAAGCTTAAAAAGAATGTTCAAAGTTTTCTGATCGGGAAGGGGGTGGGCGCTAGGACTCCCACGGATCCTGAGAACGGGGGTCAAATTCCCCCATCCTGGGAGCGGTGCGCCCTGGTGCTCCTTTCATTCTCTATGGGACTGTTGGAGATGGCAGAGTACAGTGCTCTGGGATTTCTGGCAGTCCCATAGAGAATGACTGGAGCAGCAGTTGGCATGCTTGGCCTGCTGTTCCATCAGGTCAGGGGAACGGGACCCCCAGTTCTTGGGATTGATGGGGGTTCCAGTGGTCAGACTACCGCCGATCGGTTAGTTATCACCTATCCTCTAGTATCTGAAGCAGATCTCCCTGTGTAAAGAAGGATCTGCTGCCTAGAAACAAAGATTCTCTGAGGAACAGGAGTGATGGCTGTAGCAATGACTTGTCCACATACAGAGGAGATGATTGATGCATTTAGATGCAGCTCTCACTTCCTCTGACAAACAGGACCATTAGGACTTATGGACCCTGATAATATTCCAGGATGTTTTATTGCTTGATTGTCAGCCTTCTTTGTAGCTTCATTAAGAACGTTATTCTAATTACACTTAAGACACCTTGTGTGGGATTCTCATCGACCTTATTAACAGCCTAGAAGTTAATGATTAATGGTATGGTAGCTAGGTAACTGGCCGGCTCGGACAGCGATCCCGGGTCACCTGATATTGTACCGCTTGCTTTTTTTTTTTTAACTGAATAGCTGGAGCACATGATACCACAGCAAGAGGCTTCAGTTGCCAGGATAGGATTCCAGCAGCCTCCGGAGGAGGACTTAGTGATGTCAAGTGTTGAAGATCCTGTTCCCTGTTATGTAACATATTTCGAGACATGCAGACAATTTTCAGGTTGGGTGTAAAAAGTAACCCAGTGACCTACATGTATGCGTGGACTCTGACTGTTCATTAACCCCCTGCAATGACCTTGCCTTTTCCATATCTTTAGAAACCATATCTGTTAAGTAAATAAGTGATGAACTCCTCACCCATACTCAAACAGCCCAGCCAATCAAAGAGGCATCAGTAACTCAGCTGATACTATAATACTGCCCCTGTGTAGAAGAATATAACTACTATAATACTGTCTCCTATGTACTATAATACTGTCTCATATGTACTATAATACTGTCTCCTATGTACAAGAATATAACTACTATAATACTGCCTCTTATGTACTAGGATATAACTACTATAATACTGCCTCCTATGTACTAGGATATAGCTGCTATAATACGGCCTCTATGTACAAGAATATAGCTGCTATAATACTGCCTCCTATGTACAAGAATATAACTACTAGGGGCGTGGCCTGCACGTTGAAGGAAATGGCCGCTTGATCCTTCTCTCCTGCAGATTAGCTCAAAAATAGCGACTAAATCCCTGCTAGCAGTGCCCAAATCTCCACCAAACTAGCCCTCGACATGCCTAAGCGCAGGAAGACTGGAATGGGGCCGAAGAAAATTTCGGATTTTTATTCTACACAGCCCTCGGGCCTGGAACGGGATGGCGCGGCGTCACCTGCCTCGTCACACACCTCGGAACCCCCGCCTGTGTCAAATGCCACTGAGACTCACCACCCGACCGACCGCAGGAGCGGCTCGGTTCCTCCAGCAACAACCAGGTGCGTGGGCAGCCCGGGGAAGACCTTCCCGACTCCTCCGGAGAAGTGCATCACACGTGGCAGCGGCCATCTTGCGGCTCAAGTCGGCGCTGTGCAGCCCGACCAGCGCGCATCTCACCAGAGCTCGGATCCAGCGTCGGCAGCTTCCTCACCTGGAGGGATCGCGTATGCCAGAGTGGCACGGGACTCTGCAGCAACCCACCATCCGACCAGCTGTGGGAACGGCGCGGCTAGTCCATCGGCCACCAGGTATGAGGCTACTCCAACTATGGCCTCTGCATTACCGATAGTGGGGTCCCGCACACGTGGTGGCGGCCATCTTGCCGAATATATCGGCGCTGTTCAGCCTGGCCAACACACGCCACTACGGAACCTGGACCAGGCGTCTGTGGCTTCTTCTCCTGTCAGCTCCACACATACCCAGACAGCCCATGATACTGCTCTCTCCCTCTCCCTAGACGAGCACCCAGTTTCTAACACAGGAGTTACCGACTCCACTCTAAAAGCAATGCTCCAAGCACTCCAGCATTCTCTCACCACCAATATGAAAGAGCTTATCAGACCAGTCAATGAGGCCCTAAAAGAAGTGGAAGATAGAGTTAACCATGTGGAGACAAAAATGGGGGAGCTGGTCTCCTCACATAATGATCTGATTGACGCTCATTACGGGCTTGAGAGTGAAGTGCAGCGTTTACAGGCCAAAATGGCAGACCTGGAAGATAGATCCCGCCGTAATAACGTGAAGCTCAGGGGAGTGCCTCAATCAGTACCACCAACTGAACTTGCTGCTTATCTTACGGGCCTCATGAAAGCCCTGCTCCCAGCCTGTCAGCCAGCGGATCTCATTATAGACAGGATCCACAGAGTGGCGAAACCCAAGCACTTGGGCGACTCTGTCCCCAGGGACGTTCTTGCCAGAATACATTTTTTTCATACTAAAGAACAACTTCTGCAGGCGGCAAGACAGCTGACACCTCTGCCGGATCCGTATCAGAACGTCGCTTTATTCTCAGACCTATCAGCGGCAACCCTGCGGCTGCGAAGAGAGTTTGCTCCAATTATTGCGGCCTTAAAAGAACGAGGAATCGCTTACAGATGGGGATATCCAACCCGACTGATTGTCAAGTATGATAATTCTACACTCGTCTTCAGATCGCCAGCGGAAGGAGCCTCTTTCCTGAAGAAATCACATCTCCGGTCTCCTACACGGAGGGATCGCCCATCCCCACCTCGGCCAGTTGACGCGGAATGGCATACGGTTCACCGCTGACATTTTCATCGGGCACTGTAGCTGTGATGCTACCTGCTATTTGTGCTGATCCTGCGGTCAAACTTCAACAGAGGTCGAACTTTTTCCCCCTGGATGCTACAGGATGGCATTGTTGAAGACGGACTTCGCCCATCCTGATTCATGGATAAGTTTCGACCAATTGTTATGTTTTATGCTGTTCTTTTTTCTTTTGTTGTTTGGGAGTATGATCCTCACTTTATGCTATGGGTTCGGTGGATGGGTGTTGTGGGGGAGGAGGGGGAGAGTACACTTTGGGAGGTGGTGGGGGGCTGGACGACCGGGAACCTATACGCCATATTGCATCCAATATATTAGACCATGGTACTGAAAATATCGTCCCTCAATGTTAATGGACTTAACAGCCCACATAAGCGCACACAAATGTGGAAAGAAGCGCTGACTCTGAAGTGCGATATTTTCTGTGCGATAGAAACACACTTACTTGCCAAAGATGCAAATAGAATCAAACACCGTGGGTTCCCGGAGCTGTTCCAGTCCCACCACACCTCCAAATCCAGGGGAGTGCTCATTGCTGTTAAGAACACCGTAGCCTTTCGTCTTATTGACCAGGTTATTGATTCACAGGGCAGATATGTGATATTAGTCTGTTCTCTCAATAATGTGGTATATACTGTGGCGGCGATCTATGCACCGAATAGGAGACAAACACGGTTTTGTAAACGGCTATTCAAACGTATTGTTGAGGTGAAACAGGGTAAATTGGTTGTCCTAGGTGACTTTAACTGTATATTAGATCCCGACCTCGACACCACTACCCCGTCCAGAGGCCTTCAACCCTCCCCATTGAAGTCCATACTTTGGCAGGAAGGTCTGTACGATGTGTGGAGAACATTGCATGAATCGGAGCGAGATTACTCTTTTTTCTCAGCATCTCATAACTGTTACTCAAGAATTGATTTTATTCTGGCAGATAAACATGCTCTTCTTCTCACATCGGCAGTTACTATAGGTGATATTGCGTGGTCAGACCACGCACCGGTTACTATCAGCTTAGAGGAAGCCTTCCAACATACCACTACATCGCCCTGGAGATGCAACTCTCACTTATTGCTCACCGCCACACACAGGCAATCTATTGAACAGGACGTTAAAGCGTTCTTTGACCTAAACACAGGGTCTGTACAGGATCCTTTCACTCTCTGGAACGCGCACAAGGCTGTCATCAGGGGCTCTTTTATAAAACTTAACCACACTATCCGGAAAATTAGGGAACAGACGACACATACTCTAATTTACGTATAGATTGCAATAGAGACGGAAAACAAACACATTCAGTCTACATTGCTGAAAGCTCAACTTATCGAAAAAAGGCAGCAGCTTAGGGAACATCTACTGGCTGATTACAACAAACATCTTTTCTACACCAAAGCACGCTTCTATTCCCAAAACAATAAAGCAGGCAAACTATTAGCAGCCAGGGTAAAGGAACAATCTCTAAAATCCCGCATACCTTACCTAGTAGATGTGGATGGTCAGACTAAGATAACGCACCCTACTAAAATAGCAAATCAATTCAGGAAGTATTATGCCTCACTATATAATTTACTGTCTGACCCCTCTACAGCACAACCGTCCAACACCAGTATCCAAACTTTTCTGGAGAGAGTGAACCTCCCTACTCTCACATCCTCCCAAATTACGCAGCTTAATGCTGACTTCACACTATCTGAAGTCAACACTGCGATACGTTCCCTACCATCTGGTAAATCGCCTGGCCCGGACGGACTGACAGGTGAATACTACAAAGCATTCATGCCCATACTGTCCCCTCACCTCCAATCAATTTGCAATAAGGCCATGACAGACGGTAAAATGCCAGCAGAAAACCAGGAAGCCTTAATAGTCACCTTGCCTAAACCCGGGAAAACCCCGGATAGGCCCCAAAATTTTAGGCCAATATCCCTACTTAACGTAGACACTAAAGTTTACGCTAAACTTATTGCTACACGACTGGCAGACCTGCTCCCAAACCTCATTCATGAGGATCAAGTTGGGTTCACGAAAGGTCGACAGGCATATGAAAACACCCGACGGGTATTAAATATTCTACACTATGTAAATAGGACCAACACACCTGCCTTATTTGTATCTTTGGACGCCGAAAAGGCGTTTGACCGTATAGGATGGTCATATGCCTTCCAAACACTTGAACATTTTGGTTTTCGTGGCCCAATCCTACAAGCCATTAAGGCTCTGTATTCTGCCCCTTCTGCTAAGGTGTTCACTAATAATACTATGTCAGACCCCTTTCAGATAACAAATGGTACACGCCAGGGTTGTCCGCTATCTCCGTTGATTTTCGTCCTTTGCATGGAGCCCCTG